>JAXGGA010017206.1:0-24860 GCA_038373865.1 Uloborus plumipes | reverse complement strand
GGTTCTGTTTGGACTTCTAGAGATTTTTCTTTCAGAGAGGTCGATACCTCCACCGCGGATATGAAGGACACAAAATGGTTCGTCCACACAATAATTTGCTTCCTAAAACTTATTTCAAAGTATTAATTCTTCATAAATTCTACCAAGACCACTAAATTGCATTACTATACATTTTTATAAAAATATTTGATACTAATTTAAAGCTAAAACTCAGATGGACACATTATTTCTCAGCCACCTCAGAAAGCTGGCTCTAAGGTTCAGAACTAAAAATACCATAGCAGCATCAGCCAAGTTGCCCCATCTGCATCAGAAACCGCCTCCAATGATTTAAATGGATGTTTTCACTCATACGTGTTTGGCGACGTGTAGTCGGGGGAATATCGCATCCAACGATCTGAAGCACCTAGGTGGCCACCCCACTTCTCACGCGAATAAAAAACGATTTTACACGGTCTTACAAAGTTACAACCGAAAGTAATTGAGGGACTCAATGATTTCCCATTCAGCGAGTCCATCGTTACTTGGATGTCCCTTTGTGCATCGATACCTCCGCCGCGGATATCAAAGGACCCAAAATGGTCCGTCGTCACAATAACATAACAGAGGGCGATCAGTTCCAGCTTATGAAGCCGCTTTTATTGGGGGAGCCAGGTGATGTGTCGGGATGTATTTTTATTGATTATTATTCCGGATTCCCCCTACGGAAGTCTGAGAGAAATCCCTAACTTTGAAAATTTGCTGAATATCACAAGTGATATTTAGCGAATTTACAAAGTTAGGGATTTTTCCTAGACTTCCAAAGGGGTCAAATATTTTACGTATCCTAATACAAAAAAATACTTATGAAATAAAACTACTACACATAGCATATCTTAAACAATGTGCAAAATATACAAGAGAAAACTTTTTTAAGGGCAAAAGTTAATTGCATTTTGAAGTTATTTTTTCAAAGTTATCCTTTGAGTTAAATACAGGTCGTAACCACTATAATGTCACGAAAAAAAGAAAAAAACTTTAATGGGATGTAAAACTTTAGGCTTCAAATTTGGCACACAGTGTGGGAAATCTAGGCGTAAAATAAAATAAAATGTGTACTGATTTTTTAATTCAACTAATGCTGTATTATCAATATCCTTTTGCTTTCCAGTAAACAAATTTCTCGGCCCAGATCGATAAAAAAAGCAACAGGTTTTGGAGCAAGGTATCCAAAGGTGGAGTTTTGGATATCAGACAACTTGTCAAGTTTTTATCACTCAGAAAGTGTTGTAGCGATAGAAACAAAAGAAAATCAGATGGAGCAATGTCGGGTGAGTTAATTCCTATCTTAAGTCAACAGAAAAGGGCTATTCTGAAACATGAATATGCAAGACCGAACTGCTGAAACCGAACAATGGAAGAAATGGATGAGTTTTGTTTCGTTGCCTTAGTCTGTCCACAATTGTTGTCAAACTTTGAGTAATAGGGTTCGTGAAGTTGTGACCGCTTGTGACAAGGGAGAGGCTGGAGTTATAAGAAGAGTGCCACAACGCATTTTTACAGGAATATGTTTATGAAAAATAACGTGACATGTGATATAGCTGAAGCGTGACACTTCGTGACAAAGGGGCGAGGGTGGTTCACAAATATTGAAAATAATTGTGACATCATTTACGGTCAGCCCTTCACCCACCGTACTTTCCCGACATTGCACCACCTGAGTTCCCTTCTTTCTGATCACCATGTGACAAAAAGCATAAAAATTTCGCTGATTTCCAAAATGCTCTCTTATCTTTGGATTTGTTTCCCCAAACGCTTGACTTTTCTCCGCCCCCCCCCCCAATAATAATATATTATTTCCCCAGTTTTATATTTTCTCTTGCTTAATTTTGTGAAAGTCAATCGTCATCAGCATCAGTCCTGGAGAAATAGTTTTAACTTTAACTTCTTTTGGATAGAAATTCCCTTAATGTTGAATTGTCCTGTTAAAAATTTAACTCATTAATCTAACTTATATATATTATCCATCTTTATTTATACTAAAAGAAATAAAGTTGTCGAGAACGGTTGGGACATTGTTTTCTTGTAACATTCCAGTTTTTTATTGAAAAATGGTCTCGAGTTGTTTCTACGAACATTTACCATCTTAAAAAGAAATTTAAATCAATATTGAATAAACCATTATTTTTTATATGCTTTTTAAGAGCCTGGTAATTTTAATAATAAGTTTTCCAATTTCTCTTAGCAAATACATCGATAAGCAAAAAAAAAAAAAATTTTTGTCATCGGAAAGTAAAGAACAGCATGAATAAATTTTTCTTCTGTTTTGCATTTTCGTCATCTATTGCAGTTTAAGTTTATTGCATAGCCTTGCTAATTAAATTATCGCTGCAAATAAAAGCACAAAAATCCGTCAGATTCCATCATTTTTCTATTGTTAGTAAAAAATCCAAAAAACGCGTTTCTTCCAATGCAGTTGATTCTCCATTTAATGACTTTCAAGGAGCTACATAAAATTTCCCTCAACTAAAATGCGTCCTTATTAAACAGAATTTTTCTAAAACTACGATGAGTGGTCAAGGGGCGTGGTACGTCGTCTTTCAATGTAGAATCTCGTTAAATAGAGCGTCGGTAAACAAAGAACCAATTGTATCTCAAAAACTCATTTCTACAGATACTGGCTTTTACCTTCCCATGCCAGAATTATTAGGGTGTCTGATAACCAGATGAAAGTACCTGAATGGAATACGAGTAACATCTTCAAATAGCAGCAAGAGATAGGATTTTAATGGAGAATTATCTTTTCTCTGTGACTAGCTAAGACATTCGAACTCTTTAACGAAGCAATGAAAGGCAGTAGTATTGTAAAAATGTTTTAACCCTTTATTTCCCAAATTAATGTAGCAATGAATTGTTACATATATATATATATATTTTTTTTTAGTTGAAAATACATCAAGCAACATATATACCAAGTAAAAAAATTTTGAAAATCAGTAGGGTCTAAGGCCCCCTACGCCTAAGGGCCCCTAAGAAAACTGTTTTCTATCGCAAGTACCATCTGTCGACCTCTCAGCAAAGTACAAGAAGTGGTACTTAAAAGCTTCAGCATGATTCCAGCCATTTAATATTCATAATACTAAATTAATATAAGCAGAATTTCTGAGTCCCGTCGGGGCATAAAGGGTCAACTCATAATTCTTTTAGAATCATGGTATCCCTGGATAATCTTGTCACTGTAAATGGCAGAGCAAGAACTTGTTACTAAGTTTCATTTCTCCCTTTCTTCTAATTTATCCGCTAAATTAGAGGAGTCGCAGTAGCTAGACGTGAATCAAAAAGATCACCAGCACGTCGTGCAATAATTATAGTCCGTCTCAATGCCAGCAATCAGCTATGAATTTTTCTTTGTATTTTATAAAAATTAGCGGCAATCATTGTCGGTCCTTTATCAAATGAAGGTCTTCTTTCATTTTATTCTACTTGGTAAGACCTTATACTGAGGATTTCAAGACAAATCTGGTTAAATTCTTTAAGTTCTAAGTGTCTTCCACAACGTGTGTATGTGGCAGGGGGCATATTGTTTTTATTATTCCAAAGGACATCTCAGGACTCCAGAGGACCCCGCAACATCTGCCTAATTTCCTAAATTACAGGAGGGAAGCAGCAGTTCTATAAATATGTCCCTATGTAGGGAAAAAAAGAAGCACGTCTTGTACCTTTTCTATTTTTTTCAATTTCGACAGTCGCATAGCTCCAAAGAAGTCAGCAACATCTGTCGCCAGCCACCTATTACTTTGGGAACTCTGGCCAATTACGAAGAGAACTGCTTCGTTTATGCCAACTTCATAATTTAGTGCACGCTTGATCGAGCATCGCGCCGGAAACCTTTGCCGCTTGCAGTCAAAAGATCCCTTCAATGGGCCTGATTTAGTGGATGGTTTGACAAGCATTTTGCTATCCACCGACCGAGTTTGATAATGTTCACACCACTCGACAATGGAGAGCGAAGTGTTAGCGAACAGGGTTGCTTTGGAGGGTTGCAACGCCGTGCAAAATCTCACAATAGTCAAAATGCCAAGTCAGAACCAGAAGAAATAATTCATTTTAAATACCGATACTTAAAGTGGGAGTTTTTTTTTTATTTTTATTTATGGTTTATGATATCGATCGACAGAAGTTAAAAAATGATGTTTCACATAATAGGAAATGTGTTCGTGTTTTGGCTTTTGTGTCAAAACTTTTTTTTGCCGGAAATGTCTTAAAATTCTCAATTATAAAGTGATTACTCGTCCAGTCGCCCTATATGGATCTGAAACTTGAAACTTTCAGTGAGAATGGATCTGAATTTCTTCAAATTTGGGAAAAAAAGAGACCCCAGAAAGTTTTTGGTGTCATCTGCGACAGTGGCCAGTGAAGAATTACTACTAATAAAGAGTTCTATGACAAATATAAGGTACTGGACATCACAACAACAATAAAAGTTTAAAAAAAAAACAATTCGGTGATTTGGACTTGAAGTAAGAATGGACAACAAAAGAATTCATGAAAGGTATTAAACGGAAACCAAGGAGGCTTGAAATTATCAGGGAAACTTAGCGCAAGATTAAAAAAAAAAAGTTGAAGAAGTCTAGATAACTTTATTTTCCCGGCTTCGAGGTTAATCTTAATAACACTCATTTCTAAAAAACAGAATATATTCGGTGCTACCAATAGATTTTTCTAGGCATTGAAAAAGTATTTAAAATCTATTTTCATTAAAAGGAAGACTAAACTATTAATTCACAAATGTATCATTACACCTGTACTCACATATTCTTCAAAAACCTAAACAATGATACAAAACAATGAAAATGTCTCTTGTTGGAAACACACAAGTTGATGGTACTTGCCACAGACAAGTTAGAACCTTTTTGCGAATACCCTGACGTGGTCAAATTTATAAAAGTTAAGAGCAAGAATCTGAGAGAGTGTCACGCCTGTGATTCATGACCTCTCAGATTTTCTCCCAAAAATTACTAAATGTTTATTATCTTAATGAAAGACCAAATCCAGAATGTTTTGCTCTAAAGTTGAGTTGTTTAGTTTTTATGGACCCCTAAAGATGAAGGTGCGGCATCAAAGGCATTTTTGACGCTTTTTAGCGTTTTCGAGGTCCAAAAACAGCTTGTACATTTCAGTTGGCACGGCAAAAGTAGTGTCGTTTGAAAGACCAGTGTAAGTACTTTAAAATAATGTATAAATAACCGAGGAAAGTTCAACGTGCTTCTAGTTGCTTAAGGCCGAAATATGAAAAATGTCATATTTTACCGATATTCAAACGGTCATAACTTCCTCTGCCAACAACATATTGAAATATTTTTTTTGCCAATGTCATACTCTATTCTTTGTCTTAACAGAACAGTTGAGTCCTTTGAGGCGAAATGTAAAAAATTTTTTGACAAAAAATTTATTTTTTCCTGTACATTTTTTGTAAAAAAAAATTTTTACATTTCGCCTCAAAGGACTCAACTGTTCTGTTAAGACAAAGAATAGAGTATGACATTGGCAAAAAAAATATTTCAATATGTTGTTGGCAGAGGAAGTTCTGACCGTTTAAATATCGGTAAAATATGACATTTTCCATATTTCGGCCTTACGCAACTAAAAGCACGTTGAACTTTCCTCAGTTATTTATACATTATTTTAAAGTGCTTACACTGGTCTTTCAAACGACACTACTTTTGCCGTGCCAACTGAAATGTACAAACTGTTTTTGAACCTCAAAAACGCTAAAAAACGTCAAAAATGCCTTGTTTTGAGGGCCTTCACTGACCTTACGGCAACAACTTACCACAAATTTAACATTCATTTTGTAAAGTTTCAACCTTCTATATTCCATATACAAAAAGAAAATTTGAGTTCAACAGTTCCTGTTAAGGGTTTTGGCTCACGGCAACTTCCATGTCTTGAAAATCCGTTTAATTTTTGATGCCGTACCTTCATCTTTAGAGGTCCATAAAAACTATACAACTCAACTTTAGAGCAAAACATTCTGGATTTGGTCTTTCAATAAGATAATAAACATTTGGTAATTTTTGGGAGAAAATCTGAGAGGTCATGAATCACCTCATAATGCTAGGCGTGACAGTTTCTCAGATTCTTGCTCTTAAGTATTTAAATGGACTGCCCACAGATTATTGGATTGAGCAGTGAACGTTCAACACAGAACATTTTTTGGCCAAATCTACTGGAGCTAGAACTATAGGCTGCCGAAGAAGGCAGCTAATCTATCTGTTTTGGCTGCTAGTATTATTAATAATCTTTGAAAGGAAAGAGCTAAGAACTACTTTTGGTGGTAGTCAACGAGAATGAGAATTAGCAAAGAAGATACAAGAAAGATCTTGAAGCTTTATCTATAAACTCGTTAGAAGTGTTGGCATTTTAAAATTCATTAAACTTAATACAATGAAATGGGCTTTTCATTTCATAAGGATGAAAAGTGGTATACAGCTTCGAAAGCTTTCTATGCAATTTCTTTCGGACAGCAACCAAGGGGTAGACCAAAAAGAGGGATGCGTCAACTGTTTGGACTCAGAATTTCGCGTTATTAAGATCAAAAACTGTAGGTACGTGGCCAAGAGGAAAATAACCAATTTGAATATTTTAAATGCGGCCAAGCACCACAACGGGCTATCGAGTTAGTTATGATGATGATATTGAAACTAAAATGAGTATTAAGGTAAAGTCTATCTATAAGTTTCTATAATACATGCTGAAACATAATAACTGTTTAAAATATTGTTATAGAAATGATGGTAAAGTGCCGGGTAAAGCCAAGAGAAAAGAAAGGTTTCAATGAATTCCAGGTTCAGGGTTCCAGCTCCACTGTTGCTGGATCGGGCTCACATTCTGTTCTTCATTTTTGCCATGATTAATCTCTATTCCACCTTGAAATATGAAAGAAGTATAACTTTCTTCTGATTGGAAGTATCTTGAGCACTGCAGCAACGAGCAATATTTGTTCTTTGATTAAATACTACAATATTACATCTGCCAACATTGAAATATGAAAATTAGGAGACTTAAAGAGCAAAAATAGGGAGACTTTCTATAAGTAACTAAAGGTACCTAAGTTTGAGGATGAAATATTTTTTTTTTTAATATAAACAGAGATTTCATAAATTGAGAGTGTACAGGAACAGAAATTCAGAGTTCAGAATTCCGAGAGGAGAGTTTTTTTACTCGTGTATGAAAATGTTTTAATTTTACGATAGCGATCCTTTTATCGTAAGGATTTGTCCAAAGATTCTAATCACTCAAAACTTTTTTTAAGGAAATGCCGTTGTTATAATGGAAATTAGCTAGATGTATGATTAAATTTAGGAATTCGGGAGAAGGTATCAACATTCGGGAGTATCCTGAGAGAATCGGCCGGCAGCTTTGTTACAGGCAACAGAATTAATTGACCAGTGCTGTCGCCAAATGTTTACTCATCCTGCCGCCAAGCTTCATAACCACAAGTCTGGAAAACTGTGCTGAAAAGATTATCCTTCTATTAAACTTCTTCACCATTTCAATACCATTATGATTTTCCATTCTTCCCAGCAGTTCTCAACTCACCGTGGCCCGGGCTCCTTTTCAACCTACCCCGCACCATTTTGAAAGATCTGTTCCGCGAAGGAGCGAACAAGGGCCTAAGTGAACTCGGAAGTCTATCAGCAGGGGGCACACACAATGCGACAGTCGCTTAAGGGGGCGTGTCAGAAAAATCAAGAGCTCTTGAGAGCTGACCCCCTCTAAACAGTGAAGGGCTGTCATTGGGTTCCACAATGCTTCTGCCACAAAAGCCCCGTTGTACCTTTTGGCAGTGGCCCGGGCACAATGGACGGTCTCGATTGCTCTCGTTTAATGACTACACGGATGACTTGCAAGTCGAACGGGAGCTACTGTTCCGTTTTGTTGTTTCCTTACGAGCAGAGTCAAATCTATTGTGCGTGGTTGGTGAAATAGTTTTATAAAGCTTTTCTTGTACAATTATTTTGTTCCTATAACCCACGGAAATTTCGGTTAACCTAATTTTATCCCCCAAATTCATTCATACGTTACTCTTGTGCATCACTTATATTATTTTATTCATTAGAGGCATTTCATAAAGGTAAATAAGCAGAATCTGATTTTACGTTGTCCGTTTGGTACGTTTTCCCGCTTCAGGAGTCATTTTCTGTTACTCCCTGAAAAAAGCTAATCTGATAATCAGATGGGTCGAAGCTTCGGTCATTTCACAGAAGCTTCGGTCTGGCCGAAGCATTAGATGTGCTTCGGTCGCTTCGGCCTATAATAATTTATATTGTTAATTTTCATTTTACAACTATAATTGCATAAAATATTGTCCTATTGGCTATACACAATTATACTAATTTATATACGATACACTAAATTATACAGTATTCTGAAACATGAAAGAAAATTATATTTAAATAAACTAATTGTGTGCATTGAACCCTTGCATTGAATCATAAACTTTTCAATTATTAACAGTATAATATATTTAACTTGAAATTTCTCATGAAATAAATACATATAATTAAATTCCATTTAGTTAATGATTTAATGAACAACTTTAACTGCATTAAAATAAAGCTAGTGAAGCGTGATTTTCTTACACATGTTTAGACACTCAGATATAAAAATGCCAATTTTAAGACTTACCAGACCATTATTTTTTCAAAGTCATATTTCATTTAATAAAGTTGCAGCTAAAAAATTTCAGTTTTTCTTAAATTTAATAATATGTTAAGAAGATCTATCCCCTTATTTATACTTTTATGAAGATTATTAATTATAGTCCAGGAGAATAAATTATCCTGAGAATCAACAAAAAGTAAATTGAAGCTGAATTTTTATAGCATTTTTTATTAAGAGAAAAATGAAGAGTGTTCCCATTTTTTGCACATCCACTTTTGATGAAAGATATTAAGTTTCGATTTCATTCGTTACTTCAAGGAAAAAGCTTATTTTGAATTCAATTCTTTTTGAAAATAAAATTTCCAAAACTAAACGTATTAAATATTTTATTTAACCCTTTATGTCCCAAATTAATTTAACAATGAATTTATATATATATATATATATATATATATATATATATATATATATACATATATTACCGCGCATACAAATTTTGAAATTTTGGGGGTCTAAGGCCTCCTATGGCTTAGGGCCCCCAAAAACTATTCCGATCGCACGTACCATCTGTCGACCTTTCAGCGAAGTGGTACTTTCAAATACCAGCATGATTCCAGCCATTTAGGATTCATAATACTAAATTAATATAAGCGGGATTTCTAAATCCCGTCGGGGCATAAAGGGTTAAAATATAAATACTGAAAAATAAGGAAAAGTGCATGTGTCTAACAAATTTAAATTAACTTCAAGATTTTAAAATTAAGAATATTCAGATATCTATTATCTAATTAAGGTATACTGTAACTAGCAGCTAATTTCTAGTTAAATTATTCTGTGATTTAATATTTTATCAATCATTTGGTTTTATCATAAGCATCAACTTAAATGTAAAACATATTTTCAATTTCAATACTCCAGTAATGCTTCATATTGTTTATTAACAGTAAAAAAATTAGAACTGTCTTTTTTTTTTTGGTGCTTTCAGTACAAAGCAAAAATTAATACTTTTACTAGAGAAATTAATATAAAAATGAGACAGTAAGCTAAAAAGGTTGTGTAAAACTAGGAATATTAAAATATATGGAGAATAGTATCAAATTTTATGCATTTATTAATGTATTCAATGTTAAAATTTCAATCTATGCACCAGCCGAAGCTTCAGCCATTAGTTGACTAAAGCTTCGGTGTTCGGCGCTTTAACTAGGCAGCGCTTCGGGCCATCTCTAGTTAGGGTTGATAAAATGCAAATAGCAGCTAATTTCTAGTAATATAATATTTGATCATATATTTCAGTTAAAAAAAAATAATGTCTTCTTTTCATACTACTACACTGTAAAAAATGAATTCTATTTTTACAGTATAATACAGCTAATTTTACAGTAATAAACTGTTAACCGGCTAATTTTACAGTAGTAAACTGTAAAATTGCTAGTTTACAGTAATAGCTTGTAAAATTGCTAGTTTTACAGTTCATTACTGTTTTACAGTTTTAAACTGGAACCTCTGACGCCAGTATTACACTGTTGTTTTTACAATATAATACAGCTAATTTAATGGCAATAAACTGTAATTTTACCGTAATAAAGTGTAAAATTGCTAGTTTTACAGTAATAAACTGTAAAATAGCTAGTTTTACAGTTTATTACTACGATTTTACAGTTTTAAACTGAAACCTCTGTTTTCAGTATTATACTGTAAAAACAATAACTTATTTTTGCAGTGCAGTACAAAACAAAATAAATACTTTAATTAGTGAAATTAATTTGAAACTGAGACATTACGCTAAAACTGCTGTTTATACTGCTGTGCTGCTAAACATACGGAGAACTATTGAAACATACGGAGCATAGTATAATATTATATGCATTTATTACATATTCAATGCTAAAACTTCAAATATATGCTGAAGCCGAAGCTTCGGTTATTAGTTGGCCGAAGCTTCGGTGTTCGGTGCTTCGGCCAAACCCTGCTTCGCGCCATCTCTACTGATAATGTTGAAAAATTCTGGATCTTATGTTTTCCTTTTTCAACAATTTCGCTTTATACCTTTTTCTACTGAAATATTAAAATATTTTTTCCTCTACAAGAGTCGAACAAACTTTTTTTTTTCAAAATAAATTAATTTCATAGCTGTTTAAAGCCGCTCTGACATCCTTTTTTGTTCTTTCTTAAGGTTCGAAGTAAATAGAGCTTGCCTACGATCGCACAATATGTTAGGCCACCTTATCTAATGGTCAGAGGAGTCTGACTAAGGATGAGGTGAGGAAGCGCCTCGTTCGAGTCGGCATAGATGTACTTTCACTTTCTCCTGTCCTTGTTCCTTCTCTGTGTGAATGAGTGTGTTGTGAATGGCTGCCTACCCAATAAACAGGACTTACGGCATATGTGTTAAACAAAATCGAACTTCCACCTTGAGGATGGTACCCGAGTGATTTCAGTAACAGCAACAACAACTCTTCACAACAACTGGAGACCAAAGCTGCTAAAGCTCTTTTTCTTGAAATTCTCACAGAAGTCAATGCTGCAGGTATCGTCTATTCCAGCAGTCGGCAACCTAATTTAGCCGAAGATCTACTTTCTAAGTTTGGTGTGAGCACAAGATTGACTTTGTGGGGAATGGGCATGATACATGCACAATTGAATTGAACAGATCTGTTACATACACGGATAAGTTGGGAACTTCGATACTTTTTAATTGGAGGAATTGAATGGCTGAAATTATGCTATGTAAACCCGCATCTAAGTATTTTCAGACACAAGTATATTGCTTGCTTTAAAAATAATATAATAGTGACTAAAAAAAATCTCCAGTGACTATAAAATTTTCAAATAACTTTTGATGAGGAAGCTCAACCTATTCTTGTTGCAAAAATAAATTTCTATTAATTGTGTTCAGACAGAAAGCAAGGTTCAAAATATTGCTACGATCGACTCAAAATGGGCTCAAGATCGACCAGTCGATCCCAATCGACGGATTGCCTACCGATGGTCTATTCTATCACATCACGAAATATCTCAAGTGAATTTAATACCCATCCGAAGATACCGCTACGGAAGTATTGGTGGACAAACTCTACCATAACTTATTTTTGGATAAGGAAGTCACCTAGAGACTTTAGACCTTTTATAAAAAACAGAGTTGAGAAAATGCAGAAGCTCACAGAAATTTCGCGCTGGGCACATTGCATGGAAAAGATAACCCGGCGGACATGCAATCCAGAGGAGGTCCTCGTTCCCTATAGTTGAATCACAGTGTTTTTTGGTGGCACTGCTCTACATAGCTACAAGAGTAGGAGGAATTTTGGCATAAATCCGAAGCATTGACATTGACTGTCGAATTGTCATTAAATGAAAAGTTAGAATATCGCTCGCGACACAATCAGATGCAGCAGTTTGAAGTTATAGCCCAAACGGAAGATCTACTTCATCTCTCTAAATATTATAAGTTAACCGAACCTCTAAGAATTACTGCCTGGATCAAAAGTTTAGTTCGGAATTTTAGAAACTCACCGAAGAAAAGTGGACCACTGACTGGAGAAGAATTGGCCGAGGCAGAAGAATTTCGAATAAAGAGCACTCAAATGCATATTGATCTGAAATTAAGTCTCTTAAAGAGGGTAAAATCATTGATAAGGAATTAAAAATAGCTAGCCTTGTCTCTTTCCTTGATGAAAAAGGAATTCTAAGAATCAAAGTAAGATTGGAACAATCAGAATTTGCCTATGACGAGAAGCAGTGGCGCAACCAGAAAATATTTTTAGGAGGGGGTACTCTGAAAAAAATTCCCTCATCTTGGGGGGAGGGGGATCCTTTGAATTCTCCCTCGGAAAATTTCTGAAATATTACTCCAGAAAACGTAGTCTCAGAGTCTCTGGTGATATTTGTGAAAAGAAGATTTGGAGGGGAGGGGGGGGGAGGACTACCAAGAAAATATTTAGAAATTGAAGTCTTTAAAACGTAATTATAGGCAATAATTATTGACGTTAGAGCAAGGGATGGGGCTTAAGGACAGACCAGATTCATTTTTTGATAACCAGAAAAAGCGATCCCTCTTCCCAGCGATTTTTCGAAATTGAAATTCCAAAGACGCAAGTATAGACGAACTTTGATGATGTTGCGGGAGCAGGGACTCGGGAGTTCACTCCTGGAAACATTTCAAAATGGAAATATCAAAAAACGATGTTTTAAAGTGATATTCAGTGATGTTAGGTGGTGATGCTTAAAATTTTTTTCGAAGGTGATTTTTCGAAATAGAAGTCCTATAAAAATAAATTTTTAGTTCATACGCTACAGTATTAGGATGGATTCAAAGGCTCTGTCCCTTTTTTTTTTTTGAAATTTTCGTTGAAAAACTAAAATTTTAATTATCTTTGATGTTAGTAGAGGAAAGGAGTTTGGGAGCCCTTGAATGAATCTCAAACACTTGAGTGCAAGGTAATCTTTGGTAACGTTAATAGGCACTGCAATTTGTTCAAAATTGAAGCTTTGAAATCTCAGCTTAAAATGAAAAGTTCAAGTTCATTCAATAGTTAAATATACATTGAAGAATTAAAAATTGGAAAGTATGGTTTTGAGATGGAGAAAATGCTTAGTTCTGTGGCTCTGTGTGTCATCCCGTAAGAACTTGAAGGAAAAATGCGATTCGAACAATTTTTTGTAAAGAAAGTATTAAATCGCGCAGATTTACAGAGAACTGTGCAATGTGCATACACATATTTTAATTATTTTATCTTCTCAGAAGTCAAGTAAAATAATAATAGCTTATTATATTAAGAAGCAAAATTTAGAATGTTAATACTTTAATTTGAATCCGGCTAAAATTTTATTGCTGATCCTTTTCAAAGACACAAGACTCATGTTTTGCTGAATTGATTAAATGAAAAGCGTTTGCTCAATTCTTCTTGCTGTTGCTAAACATATCAAAAACTCGATTTAAAACACTTTTACAAGTTCACAAAGAAAAGAGGAGGGGAAAAAAAAGAAATAATAATGAGAGACTACTTATCTATTGTTTCGGGCAAAATTCTTTATTTGCTACAAAGTGTCATTTAAAAACCACGCCACTTACATGCTGACGTTTCCAATTATGAAAGAAAACTGAAAACTAAAATTTTTAATTGCCGCAATTTATAAAAACACAAACGGCCAGAGTAAACTGCCGCTCAGTAGCTTTAACTTAATTTTTATGGAACAAAGCAATAAGCATAAGCTTACCGCAGGAAAAACCATCAAGGAACAATTGAGAATTCAAATCATTTAGCGCCGCGATCATTTGCAGCGCATTCACAGCAACCGAAAAACTCTTTTCAGGAAAGGGAGGCAATTAACTGATCTTAATTAACGACTGTATGGAGTTGGCGGCGAGGAATGTCAAAGAGGCGAAAATGTTCCCCGCCCCCCCCCCCCCCCCATTGTCTTTCAAATACCCAGCATTTATTACGAGGGGCACAAAACGCTTAAATGAGCATTGCATTACCCATTGACGTATTTATACGTATAAAGTCTCTTTATCCATTACCACCCCCTTGCTGGTTGCAGTTTTCGTAATGGTTTCAAACGGGGCCATTAAAGAGAAAAGGGGGCAGGGGCGGAAAAAATACGAAGGGTGGAAGTAGGGGTGTGCTGCTCGCAGGGAGCAAAACCAACATCCTAATGAAGGCAATCGCTTGGACAGGAAATTAGAATCATCGCTTTTCCTCGCCAGTTATCGCCCAGGAATCACATCTCCGATTCCTGTTGGCGCTTTGGATTCGGGGCTTATCGAACGTCTCCCCCCCTCAACCCCCAGTTTCTGTTCCTCTGTCACAAAAGCCTATTTGGTGACTCTGCACCCCTCCCCAACGGAGGAGAATAAAAAAAAAAAAAAAAGAAAGAAAGAAATATTCGGGAAAAAAAGTCTCACACAAACAGTGTGGCGGAGCCCCACGCTGCGCTGAGATTCATATCTGGTAGCATAGTTTTTGGAACTCGCTATGATCCTCAGTGGATTAGCTGATTATTCACTTAAACCCACCAGGAGGAAGGGGAGATTTTTGGTGTAACATACACTGAGGAGGGGGGTGTCATTGGTGGCGTGAAATATGATCCAGGGATCGCTGATAGTCGGATTCGAACATAATCGTTTTGTTCAATTATGAGTCGTCACTGGCTTGTTTTGGTTGTAGCTGTCTCGCCTTTTAAAAGCGGTCTCGTTGTTGAAAATATGGTTTCAGAAGTGGGAGAATGAATTGTTGGAGGGTGAGGTGTGGTGTGATGCTGCGCTATTTTTATTGCATGTTCGTATGCGGCTTTGATTGTTGGAAGTGATGCTATTTTTGGACTGCTGAAAAAGCTAGTCTAAACGGCTCTACCAGCTGCATTTTACTTTTACTTTAGATTAATCATGATTCGGTTGCATGTCGTTTCAAATATAACATTCGTTGTGGAAGTCCGTTTGCAACAAAAACAACAATAGATAACTGCGCAGTGGCGATAACTTATATGGACTTCTGCTCCTACCTAAAGCCTGAGTCCATCCAATAATTTTCCCTTCCAAGCAGCTAAATTTCCACAAAGCTGTTTTGTTGGTAGTTATTTTTGAACAGTGAAGGAAAATAAAATATCTGATTGATCACACTTCGCCAAACATGAGGTTTTGATTTCTGTTATCTTTTTGGATGCCTTGATTTCTATTGTGTTTGTAATTCGCAGATATCAGTCACATGATCCATAATAATTTATTAAATAGCTTCTACGAAATATAATCTCGCAACCTTGATTTTTATGCAACAATCCATTGGAAAATCGGCCCTATTTTTCAACATGGAAAAAAGTTAAAATTCTGTCAACAACTTCAAGGATTTTGAAAAATTAACTATCTTTCCACCTCCAAACTTTGACGGAACAAAATACGCAATATCTAAGAAGGTATTATAGCAAAGGTTACTTTCGTCTGTATTATATTTTTTTCAAGTTAGCTTCTTGACCGTCACAGAATCACTTTGAAAATCATTTAGAACGATTTGACTTGAAAAACTCCTAAGGTGGTACATGAAGCAATCAAAATCTTCATTAAAAAAGAAAGAAAAAAAAAGTTATAGCAAATGCAGCACATGTTAAAGAAAATTCTGCAAAATATGATTTAATAAAATATCTAAACCTTTAAAAAAATCTTAATCTAATTATCTTTTGCTGTTCGCTTTCGCACATTCAATAGCAAAACTGGCCAACTGAAAAATAAACAACTCAATTTAGAAAACCATTCACATTAGAGCAGTGTTTTCCAAAGCGTGTTCCGCGGACCTTGAGACTACGCCGAATGATGATTAAGTGTTCCACCACGAGTTAATTATCACATTTTTCTGATGAACCACTGTTATTCAAAGACAGTGGATTTTAACAATAGGCTTGGCAGACACATACTTCTTTTCATTTGGTAAAAAGTTAGTTCTGCACACTTCAAAACCTGTAAACAAAATTCGAAATTTAAAATATTTCACGAATCCATTTTTTCATCTACACTGCTGGAAACTCAAATTGCAACACCAAGAAAGACAAGAAATATCACAACAAAACTTATTTTGTAGAGTTTGTATCAAGTTACTACATACTAGAACAAATTCTAACCGAATTATTATTCTAATAATGAAATTCTAATCATTTGCGTATCTCACCTCCGCTAATACAGGTTGTAAATTTCATATAGTTTGCAAGCTTCCTTTAGGGTGTTGCATTTACGGTGGCAGCAGTGTATATTTTAGATACAGACGAAAGTAAAACTGATAGTGAATAAGTATCATTTCTTATCTTAATCAGTTGAGCTCCAGATCATTAACATTGTGTCTTCTAGTCGAAAATAATAGCGGTGTTCCTTGAGGTTAAAAAAAAGCACATAGGGAACTTGAAAACTTGATCCAATCAAGAAATTACAACTTCTCTAATAGTTTTCCGTACATCGACATGTGATGGCCATCATTCTCAAAAGTCACTGACAAAGATTTGAATTTTTTGCAGCAAAAAACAACTAAAGTATGAACTTTATACTTATTAAGTTGGATGGAAAAAAAAAGACTGAGTCTAAAATTATGGTCGTCCATCATTTCTACGAAAACTAACCCTGAAAAAAGACAACTAGTCGTAAAGTCGATATCGTCAAAAGGAAACTTTTAGGTTCAATATACGAACGACGACCGTTCACTTAAAACCCTGTATGCGAGGTAAAAGTGAGGTTTTCCTTTCATTGACATGAAATAAACTGAATGCTCCTGAAACGGTTAAAAATAATTCTTCATTAGGGTTTACCGATAGTCCCGCAGTAAAAGTGTCAAACTTTTCAAAAGAAAATCATTTCCCTCACAACATTCAATTTCTCGGATACAAAAGCCCTTTCCATTTCTCCCAGTCTTACCTGTCAGGTGCACTTACAAATCCCTCCATTTCTTTTAACTGGGTTAAGCCCCTTTGACTAAATCTCTATGACTTCATTCACGAAGGAAATAAGGTGCTTCCACGTGCAGCGAACGTGCGTGCAGCCAAAAGGATGTGCCCTTATAATTACGGCCAGGGAAGCCGCAGCGAGAGAATAAGACAGGGAATGGTAATAATCTCTCCACATTTCGAGTCTGTCACTCGCGCTTCGAATGAAAGGTTCCGTATCCACAGGTGCCATGTACTCACTATTACCAAAGGCAAGAAGTCAAAGAGATTTCGCGCTTTCTCGTTAAAACCGGTCCCTTTTTCGCGATCACCCTTCTTTGTTGGACAGGCGCCTTTTCGGTCAACGATTCTTTTCATTCGGCGCTTTGTGTGGCCGAATTGCAATCGGATGGCCTTCTAGGGGGTCCTGGTTCGCGAAGGTTTTGAGCTTTTGTTGTGCCTGGACCTTGGTGGCGTCAGAAATATGACCAGGACAGGCGGCTGGATAATCCTTCTAAACATATGTCACACTTCATGTGAGGAACTTTTCGATACTTTTAAGTCCAGGTACAGAATCTACGATTTATTCAAGCCGGGCAAAAATCGAAAACTGTCGCCCTCTCAAATCTTCCAGGAAGTTAAAGTATTGAGTTTCAGTGTAAAACACAGAAATAGGGCGGATTTGCTGCCCTTCAGAAGTTTCACTACTAGGGCAAGGCCCTCAGCTAGCTCCCTCCACCCCCCTCCCCCCACCAGATTCGGCAATGTTTGAGGCACTTGCAGAATAATACGTTTTTCATTTAACAACAAAATGTGCAAAAGTAAACGAAAATTTTATTAATCGACAATTAACAAAATCAAACAGTCAGGGACATCATTTAAGGGGGTCAGCAGGGTAAATTGCCCCCTCACCCCAGCTTTGGGAAATCAATGCATTTGCATGTAAGTGGGCATGGCTTTGATGTTTTTTTTTTTGGTAATTCACAATTACGGACACTTTGCCTCATAACCCCCCCCCCCCGCTAAAGTTTGAAATGACTGCCCTGCAAGCTTTTGTTCCAAGTCTTTGGTAAACAATCACAACAAGTAAGCATCGTTTATGCAAACGTGATACATTTCATGAGAATCTATTACGAAAGATGATCTTTTCGATTGGGTTCACTATCTCGTTAAAAGAAATGTGATTAAGTTACAAAATGTTTACAAAATGATCAAAAAAAGAAAAAAAAAATATATATATATATATATATATACATATATATATATATATATATATATATATATATATATATATATATATATATATATATATATATATATATATATATATATACATATATACATATTTTGATCTTCAGATCTATCTATTTGTTGACAGGAATTAACTGTATGTTTACGAACTTTGTTAAAATATTGCTAGATAGGTGGCGTTGCAAACTGTGAAAATATTTTCCATTTCACTTGCCCCACATTCCCCTATTAATCAATTGCTGTAACCCAAATAATGCCAATGCCGCAAATGGCTCGCACCTGTCATTAAAAATACGATTGATTTTTTTTTTTTTTTTTTTTTTTTTTTTTTAAGGGAGAAATATTTTTCCCGAATCAACAGATACAAATGCGTAAGTAGGGGAATGCGGGACAAAGTGAAATGGTAAAATATTTTTACAGTTTGAAGCGCCACATACAGTGAACTCTCACTTATGCGCCGTCCCAAGGGACCAACAGAAAAAGGCGCATAAATGAGAGAGACGTATAAGTGAACAAGCCTATTCAAAGAACTAAAACATACATAGAGGATGAATAAGAATATTTCTATAGAAAAAGGACAGATTACAACCATTTGGCAATTAATGTAACGTAAATACAATGACAAAGAGAAAACAAAAATTACATACCTAACTACAAACTGTTCCCTTTAAAGCGATGCATAATAGATAATTGTCCCTCTCCGAACTCTAGTTCATGTGGAAAAAAATGTCTTCCGTGAGCAAGAAAGGCAACAGAATAAAGAGAAAACTGAAGAAAAATGCAGAAAATAAATTATTTTTTGACATTTTAGGGAAAATTCGGCGCATAAGTGAAATATTTATCCTTAGAACGACGCATAAACGAATGATACTATCATTATTTTGCTATGGGATGTGCTAGAACCAATTAAAATCGTCGTATTAGTGAAAAAGGAGCATAAATGGAGCGGCGTATAAGTGAGAGTTCACTGTATCTAGCAATATATAAACTAAGTTCTAAATAGCTCTCTAAGGAAAAGAGAAAAAAATAATAGAAGTCGTTTTAAAAATTTGATACACGTATTGTAATATTCGTGATTCATCAAAAAATATTTCTTGTTATTGTAAACTGATAAAGATCTCGTAATTATGATTTTAAGTTTTAATTGAGACATAAAGCTCCACTAGATGTCCCTGTATGGCTATGATTGAGATCTACTGGTATTCAGTGCTTTTTTTTTTTTTTTTTTTTGCCAGCCAGGTTGGCAATTTGGGGTGCTCTGCTTCACTTTTCCAACTGTACTATTATTTGGTGTGAAGTCCGACTTCCACAGTACACGCATGCCATAGGTACCCGTTTATGGGGTAGACAATTTTTCACACAACTACACATTCACTCGTCAAGGATAGGAGAGAGAAAGCACATCCATACCCAAGTAAGCCGGGACTAACCTGGAGGGACACCATCCGTGGCAGACTGCTCTGACCACTAGACAAGGTGGCCGGCGTTCAGTGCAATACTTTTAAAATTTACATTAGGCATGTTTTCCATTACAGCTTGAGGATTTTGTTTTTTTCCGGGGAGGATATATTACTGCATTTGAAAAAAATTAAAACTAAAGCTCCGGGACCAGGTATAATATTTATCCAAAAATTCTAGTAGAATGTGCGGAGGAATTAGTGGACATTATTGTTAACATATTCAATGCTTCGCATAACTCAGGGATAGTGCCAGAGGACTGGAAACTGGTTCCCTCTTCACCACCCTTCAAGAAAGGGTCTAGAGGTAATGCAAGAAATTATAGACCTGTGAGTCTCTCTTCAGTGGTTTGTAAAATTTTTGAAACATTGATCAAAATTCAGATTATGAATTTCATAGAAAATAATGGGCTGTTGACTAGTTTTATTACATTTCTACTACAAGGTTACAATGGCTTTAGATAGCAAAAAGTGTGTAGATGTTGTTTACATAGATTTTCAAAAAGCTTTCGATAAGGTGCCTCATGTAGCACTACTCAGTAAATTAGCTGATATGGGAATAGGAGGTAAAATTCTAGTTTGGGTAGGAATTGGCTGACGGGAAGGAAACAAAGAGAGTCGTTAGGGGTAACCATTCTAAATGGAGTGAGGTTTTAAGTGGGGTTCCGTAAGGATCAGTTTTAGGTTCCCTTTTTTTTTTTATTATTTTTATGAATGATATTCATGAAAATGTTTCTGGAAACATGAATTGTTTTGCCAATGACGTCAAACTTATGGGGGTGGAGTTATAGAAAATGACGAACAAGTAAATCAGCTGCAACAGGATTTAGATCATATTACTAAATGGGCAGGGGAAATGTTAAGTGCTGCATTTCGGTCATGGAAATAAGCATACAAGCTATTATTTACAGGGTTCATTCATTAGTAGGGCAGATAATGTTATGGATCTTGGTCTCTTAATAAATCAGGACTTCAAGTTTAGCCAATCAGTGCAGCATAGCTAGTAACAAAGCCAATAGGATGCTTGGGTTTATTAATAGATCTACTTCAAACAAATCTAAGAAGGTTCTTCTGCCTCTATTAGAAGCTTGGTAAGACCTCATTATGCTGTTCAGTTTTGGTCTTCTTATCTGAAGAAAGATATTAATTTATTGGAAAGGGTACAAAGAAGGGCAACAAGGTTAGTAAATGAATTTTCTAATTTAGACTATGATTCCAGATTTAGAATGCTTAATGAGCCAATATTTTGAAAAGTGCCAATTTGAAGTTGGAGTTTCCTGCTTAAAAAAATTTTTTGCAGAAAAAAATTAATATTGGATTCTAAGTCTAAATTGGGTCTAAATGCAAGAAAATAAAAGGGGGAGGTCAAGGAAGTTATTTACCCCATCCTTAGATTACTCACTTTTAAGCCGTTACAGATCTGATGTTAATATGAGCTACATATCTGAGTTTATGCTTTCAGTCTTCATTAACATCTCTAAAAATGATATCATTTCCTTGCATTTAGATAATTACATTAAAATATATATTAGCTAAAAAATCAAATTTCATTATAAAAAAGCATTTCTTGTAAATAAAAATAAGCGATAAGGTTTTTAGATAAAATAAATTATGAGATTACCAAATCCAAGCTAATAAAACATTTGTTTTGTTTTGAAACAGCACACAACTTCAACTTTTTCAACACACAACTCTGCTGCTTGCTTTTCTTTAATTAGTTGCAGGAAATTTAATTTCTTGATCAGAAATTCAAATTTAGCATGCTAGTTATTATCTAGTTATTTAGCGAAGTTATGAGAAATCGACGCACCAAAAAAAAAAAAAAAGATAAATAAAAAATAAAATAAAATAATAATAATTATTTAACTTAATTTCTGCAGTGACAATTTTTCTTATTGTACTAACTTCTATTGTTAGGTCATACAAACCACAAATGAACCGATTGTACTAAAACTCATTGCTTTTCATTTTTTAAGAACAAAAGTATTCAATATATATGGCTAAAACCTATGATTTTTGCTTTGTAAAAATTCTGAAACGTGAGAGTTAGTTCGGTAATATATTCGCTGTTTTTCAATGTTACCGCTCTGACTGTTACCGATCTGACAAACCGACAAAGCCTTTTTTTTTTTTTTTATTTCCGAGTTGATCGCGCTAAACCAAAATCAAACACTTGGTTTTTTCACTTGTAATAAAGAACTATACTTCTATATAAAATAACTTTTAAAATAATAAAAACTGCGCATTTTAGCGCGTGTTACCGATCTGATGACTTAAATGACACACATTTTATAAAATCACTTTAAAAAATCTTACCTGCAATTTTAGATGCAGAAATGCAAATTTTTAATTACGATGCGATAAAACATCACACCAGGTACTCAGTATCACGTGGTATCGGTGCAGGAAATGATTTTGGGAGCCTAAATATAGATCGGAAGTTATTGTTACCGCTCTGACGGCGGAACTGTGGGACACGCTTATTTTGCATCGGCTAGAAAATCAGAAATCAATTAAAACAAAAATGAAGTAAAATATTAACAAAGGGGTAAAAATAGAATCGTTTTTTGTGCAAGTGCGTTTTTTTGGGAAGTTAGAAAGTGCGCATGACCTGTTTGCATGCTAAGCTTTGCTACTGGGGACACGTTACCGATCTGATTTTTGAAGTATAAAAAAATATTTTCTGAAGAAAAAATTTTTTTTCTGATGTTATTAGATGAAACGAAAGCAAAATTTTATCTTCTTTCTGGGGAAAATTATTTTTTTAACTAGTTATTGAAATACTAGTGGGACTCAAATTGGCACTTTTCTAAATATTAGCTCTAATATGTATAGTCTTGAGCAAAGGAGAATCAAAGGGGACATGATTCAGTTGTTTAAATTTATTCAAATGCATGATGTTACGGTGTTAGATTTTTGCACGGAAAGCAGGACAAGGGGTCATTGTTTTAAGCTGTTTAAATCTCAGTCTAATCTGAAAATTCGAAAAAAATTACTATTTTAACAAGGTAGTGGGAACTTGGAACAGCTTACCAGAAGAGGCGGTAAGGAGCAATGGAGTAGATGGCTTTAAGAGGGCCTTTGATCTTAATTGGGGTCTTTAATTTGCTAAGACCAGCCCAGTTGGGCCCAGAGCCTGCTGCTGATCGTCGCATTTGTATTTGTATTTGTATTTGTATTTGTATTTGTATTTATTATAAATCTTCAATGCGATTTGTGAAATGCATGCAAGGCAAAATGGATGGAATGAAGTGAATTAGTTCATTTTGTTTACGTATTCGTTCATTTATTAAATCACCATATGTATTTCTTTATTTATTAATTTATTTACATTCCTGAACTTATTAATTCACTTATTTATTCATTCATTAACTTATTTTCTAAGTCGTTCCCTATTTTATTCACTTTTTTATCTCATAGATTAATTAAATCACTTATTCATTTATATATTTTATTCGTTTATTTTTAATTATTAGTGCACTTTTTCGTTTATTTTTCCATTCATTGCATAAAAAAATATGTTTAATCATTAACTAGAAAAT
Source organism: Uloborus plumipes (assembly GCA_038373865.1). Taxonomy (NCBI): domain Eukaryota; kingdom Metazoa; phylum Arthropoda; class Arachnida; order Araneae; family Uloboridae; genus Uloborus; species Uloborus plumipes. The sequence goes on along the minus strand of JAXGGA010017206.1, from coordinate 1,570 downwards.
GTTAATTTATTTATTTTTCACTTTGCGCCATGGCTTTTTAAAGTGACAATTTTCCACCTTTTTTAAAGTACAAAACAACTGACAAGCATGAAAAATAATATTTCAATGATAGAAGTGTTACAAAATATATTATTCCTTCTTTATGTACAATAATTTTCAGAAGAAATTTCCAACTTATTCATTGGGAGACGGGTCAGTTATCTTACTTAACCTTACGTACCTTTACGTACACTTATTTAGTTTTTTTCTTTTTGAATTTTTTCTTGAAAGCAAATGTAATGCGTAGGATTTCTATTATTCTCAACAGTTTCAGCAAAGAAAAACAAGTATAAGGTGGGAAGCTAAGGCATCTCATTTCCATATTCCTGTTTATGATTTGAACAAACTTTTGCTCAATTTTGAACTGTTCAAAAAATTTTTACATTAGCGCCTACGAGGAAATTTGAGGCAAATATAGATTCCAATTGTAAAGGCTGGTTTGATTTTAAACAATGTTGAGAAAAGTTCTTAACAAAGAACATTTTCAAAAACGAATGTTCAAAAGAAATTAAATTAAAACTTACGGGGAAAATTAAGGCAACTGTAGATCTCGAGAATAAAAGCATGTTTGCTTGAAACCAACTTCTTTGAAAAAGCTTTCAACGAAGAATATGTTCAAAAACAAACGTTCAAAATGAACGTATTTTTTTTTAATGTTTAATATCTACGGCAGAATTTTAAACCTTTATATCTGAAAACTAAGAATATTAAAACTTACTTTTTCTCGTCCAGAAAAGTGAGAAAAATGTGCAGTATTTTAATATGTTCTTGAATTTTGGTTTCAGGAAATAAAAAGAAAAGATATTTATTAAAATCGAAGTATCACTTCTCGTATACTTCAGATTGATTAAAGAGACAAATTAATTGACTGAATAAAAACCAAGGAAATTCAAAGTGCAAATGATATTATATTTAAAAAATGGTCGCCGTTATTTGGGGGGAGGGTGTAAGACTAAAAAAATTACCTTCAAAAATGCATCACGGAGAGAGAAAAATCTAACAGAATTGAATGTTATGCTTCGTGCTTAGTCTATATGAATCCCATACGAATCAAAAGTTGCAGTAAAATAAATCGAATTGTCAGATTTTAGAGCTTTAAAAAAAGAAAAAAAAAAAAAAAAAACACGTGATTTAAGATCCCCCTCCCCCCCCTCCTGACTATTTATTACACGGAAAAAAGAGTTGCGGAAGATTTTATTTTTGATTTAAAAAGTTTTGATACGATATTTTGTGGAGATGAAGTATTTTTTACCCCCCTCCAACCTCACTAAAAAAAGAGCCGCAAACAATTTCGTTTTTTATTTTTAAAAAAATGATGCATCTCTAATTTTTTTGTTTTATTTTGCGACGGACTTAAGGACTAATGGTTTTTTTCGATGGAAAAGCTGATACATCAACCGCCTTTGTACTTTGTAAAAGGTACTTTTATTTTATTAGTATACTAGCAGTACCGGCACGGCGATTCCCGTGCAATAAATGTAAAGTAAGTGAACTGAATAAATTTAAATTCACTCCAACATTCTGAAATAAA
>JAXGGA010017205.1:0-24861 GCA_038373865.1 Uloborus plumipes | reverse complement strand
TTTCTGTTATATCGGTTTAAATCTGTTTAAAATAAATGACCTGAAGCATTATGTTCAACAACTCTATTAAACCAAACAGAACTCTACTCTAAAACAGTCGAAAATGTAAACTTTCAGTAGTGGGATACTAAAAGTTCTACCAGCATTATATATTTGGTATAAAACAAGGAATTTTCCCGGTAAAATTCAGCAAACCTTCCTGAAATTAATCTGGGATATTTCTGCAAAATTCAAAGACGTTCCCAAAAAAGTCGGTCACGATTGTGGAATAAATCAGTTCCAAAAAAAACTTAGATATATATGAAGAGCATTGGCACCTTCCTGATTTACCAGAAAGCTCCTCAAGTATTTTAGCTTATACAAAGATACCTAATAGCTTATACTGCCTGCAACTCTGGCAAAACTGCAATATCTGAGGACAGCCTATTTGTCCTAGCCTAAAGCTTCGGCAATCGGATAAAATTGAAGGCGAAACACATAAAAAAAACTCTGAGTATACTATGAAACTGGTCGTTAAAAATAGTTTTCGTAATAATGAGAAGTCTGTATCCACGCAATGTGTTGTAATTCAGGAAATAGTGTCGCAAGGATACTTGATTTTCACTGGAAGCTGGTGGGAATCAATTAAATCCCGAACGTTGCCCAAACAAATCTGTTAATGTTCCTAGATTTTCTTAGAGCATAAGTTGCATTATTATAATATTACATTTATCCGAAATGAATTTTCTGTGAACAAATATGGGCACACACTTTTAAAGGCAAAAGAAAATATGTTCAAAATGTTGTTGTTGCAATTGTTTTAACAGAAAAAGATGCGGTGTTAACAGCAAATTTTATAAGAGTACCCGGTGCGGTCAATGCTTCTGAGATTTTATATGGGTTAGTTTGATAAAAACCCAAAAGTCTGAGAGGTAATTAAAAGTCTGTTGCTAGTGTTAATTTTCAATCCTGTAAATGTCCTTACGGAGTTTTTAATTTGAATATCAATTACCAAGTTGCAGATTTTTTTGAAAATCTGCAACTTAAAGTACTGAGCTGAATCTGAGAGGTTATCTATCAGATTTCTTAACATTTACTAATTAAATGTACTCAAATTAAAAATATAGTAGCAACAATTGCTTTGCGATTTTTAACTGTACCAAATCAATATCATCTATTTTATTTCATTTTTCAAAATATAAATACTTATTCAACATTTTATTTTTTTAGCGTTTTATTCAAAAAACAAATGCTTTAAAAATTTAAATTCAAAAGCTCTTATAGAATTCCTTAGGAAATGAAATATTTCATATTTAGCCCAATGCTTTATCTTGAATTAAATGATTGATCCTGCTTAAAAAGGGAGAAAACTAATTTCCAAGGCTATTCAAGAATTACAATTAATTTGATTTAAAATACGTTTCAATTACAGATTTTTCTATTCAAGTTTTAACAAAGGGATTTTTTTTAATGTCTAGTAATCATTGCTCAAAAAGAGTATTGAATTCGGAAATAAAAGAGTTTAAATGAACCGAAAAAAGAAAAGGAAGCGAATCAAACACGAAGTTTGCGCTAGATACAGCACAGTTAGCGCAAGATGAAGTAAAAGTTCTTCCAAAACGAAATAAGCCTAATATTCTGCATGTCAACATCATTTTCTAACGGTAGCCGTACCTTTCTTTAGTTTAGAAAGTAAAAAAAAATGTTTAGAGAATAAGTAAGTAAGTTTAATTCAAAATTATATCAAATTCAATCGGTCAAATTCTTAGACACCATGTTTCGGTAAATTCTAACTATTAAGAAAAGGAATATTTTCAAATTAAGCACTTTTTTACAATACACAAGGAGGCAAAAATTGGACAGCCAAATTGTAAAGACCATATTACATTTAAACTTTCTCTAAAAACTAATTACTTACTTAACATAAATTGACTAAAACTAGTCAAATTAGAAACAATTATTCTTGAAATACGTTTATCTCATCAGCACCTTGTGGGTAGTAAATTAAGCTTGCAAAGGTTGACAGCTGACTAGGTCCTATACCTTAAACCAAGTCACTTAGAACCGCAGATGGCCTGAACTGCTTTTCAGTACAATACTTGGTGACGATCCTTATTTTTACCAAATATTTAAAAAAATGAACATATTTTGTTTTAAATTTTTCAAATCTTTATTAAATAGGAAAAACAACTATACTACTCTGCAACCTTTCTAAACAACAACATCGTGACGTCAGCGTGACGTTTGCCTATGAAAAACGAGTTAGATATAACGTCACAGCCTACTTGGCGAATTAGAGGAGCTCGCTGACTGCTTGTGAGCTCTTATTGGTTCCGCCCGTAGTGACGTTCAGTGTCAAGTTAAGTTGCATTCTAGTATAAGTATTTAGAGCTGTTTTCCAAAAGAAATATTCTTATCCCTGCTCCACATCAGCGTTAAACGCGACCGAAACCGAAGGCAGAAACCGAAAATCCGGGTACTTTCCATAGGAACACTATGTAATCCATTTTACGTTTCTGCTTTATTTTTCTGCTTTACGTCAATGTGGAGCAGGGCCCTTAGTTTGTGATGTTTTCAAGCAGTATCAGAAACAAACATGTAATTCTTATTTTCACAATCACTTTCGAGCCCTAATAAATGAGGTTTCTCTATTCATAAAATTTCTTCTTTGCGCACTACATTATTCCTCAGCTTTTAGTAAATAATAGAAGGGCAGAGCTTCTACCAGTAAAATGTCTTTGAAATAAAGAAATATTTGTTTAATGCAGCGACTCTGTACATGTAATGGAAAATCTATATTGCAAGTTTATTTCTTTCTTAATTAATTGATCTTCAAATTTCGCTGAGTGCTTAAAAGTAGAGCTCCTTTAGAGGACAGGCGGACTTGTCCGACATTTTGGTTCCAAGACATTCTTGAATCCAGCCTTGTTACTGGTATTTGAAGCACATTAATATTATACCTGGTTGCTCTGGCGTAAAATAACTTATGATTAGTTGGATAAAGCACCATAGTAGGTAAATTTAAAAAGATAACTTATTTCTCGAATTTAAAAACAGTTTATTGGGAAATGTTTCATGAAATTGGGTCTATTTTCACATTGCACTTGTTTTAAGCCTGAGTTTATGGAATGTTTTTGTTATATAGACAAAAATAGTCAAATATCATCTATGCAGCTACAATTGAAGCTTAGCTTCCACTTTTCTTCAATGCGACTTGAGTACAGATACCAGTGGTTCCACGCCCACCGTTTTGGAACCAAAATGGCGGATGAGTCAGCTCCCCTCTTATAGGAGTCTTAACTCTGTACAAGTAAAGGAAAATCTATATTGCAATTTTATTTCTTTCTTAATTAATTAATCTTTAAATTTTGCTGAGTGCATAAAAGATAAACAACAAAGGGTTCACGGGGATTCAAAAGAAATTTTGAATCATTCTTACAAAAAGGTAAAATGTCTTTATAGTTTCTATTCGCAGAATGATAGAAGCTTAAAAACGTGAACATATCAAATCGAGTTTTATTACACCTTTCCTTTGTCTTACTACAAAGGTTGCCGATCAAAACAACCTTATAACTAAGGGTAGAAGATTTGGGTATCAAGCACTTCTAAGATTTATAAAAATTTTAATTTTGCAGTATTTTCATACTTTCCGGTTTTAAAAGTTTCTTTGAGTTAAAAATAAACCAGAAAATCAAAATGAAATAAAATATTTATAATAATAACAAAAATTTTTTTTTTTACTGAGAAAAATGGCTGGCGGGTAAGAAGATGATTTGACTCTTTAAACCAGCTTCCTATTTTTATTCTTGCGTAGAGAATATCTCTCTAATTTTTGTGCCTCACTTTGTTTCATTATTATTAGTTTTTATTGCAAAATGAACAAATGATGATTTTTGGATTTCGTCTTTAGCATCTTAAAAGATTTTTAAGGTTGTAAGTGCTTTAAATCTCTTGAAAAAAATTATTTATCCTTCTAGCTATTCTGTAGAGTTGTTTTGGAAAGTACATAAATGATAAGGATTAAGAAATAATTTAAAAAATATTTTGAACTGATTTTGTTTAAATAGTCGTATTGAAAAATGCTCTGAAGTTTCATTTTCGTTTTTAGAGTGAAATAACTTATTAATTGGAAAGTAACTTAAGAGAAAACTAGATTCTAAAAGTAGGTGATGCAAAAAGAAGAAACCTTTGTTTAAAACCAGACTTATAAACATATAACAGTTCTATGTTAAGGACAAATTTTCGTTATTATGTGGTCCTATTTTAAAAATAATTCTTTAAGAATTTAAAAGCATTGTCTTAAACATAAAACATAATTATTATCCCTAAGGCACTGTGCAGCTTATGTAAGGGTTCAGCAAAAAATTGTTAAAAATGCTAGTCAATGTTTATTTTTAGAAGGAAAACAACTACTAAAAATAGTTTATAAAATACTTATTGTAACTCAAGACAAGTTGGGGAAAAAACATCTTTAGGAAGTAATGGTTCGTATATAAAATGAAAATTTCAATGGTGCAAAAAAAAAAAAAAAAATCTACATTTACACATCGTTACCAATTGCATAAAGGCAGATTTTTCACTGTAGTGAAAAATATTTTTAGTTACCAGTCTCAGAATTCACTCGACGTTTTCATTATGGACTTTGCCTTTCGCTCAATCACGGCTCCGTCCAGATTGACTGACGCCCAATTGTGGGCGAATCACGGTAGCTGGATAGTGTAGCTTTTTAATAATTTTTACAAATACTGTGTTTGTGGCTTCTGCTTGTTTTAGGAGTTTTCCCGCAAAGTCAGAAGGCTACCAAGCAATTGCTCCAAGAAGCTATGTTGGTAGGTTCTTCTAAAGAAACATGACTGGCTCTGATTGGGAAGTTTTCCGAATTCTGTAGCAAGCCTCTTGAGAACTTTCCTGTTTTGTTCACAATGTTACGGTTAGAAATTAGGCACATAAGCTGCCCAACTCTCCTGAAGATCGCTCCGGATTTTTTAGTGATATTTTTTCCTGTAATTTTATTGAAATATTAGTTTGGATGTACAGTCATAGAAAAAAAAAACGAAACACTCGCTCGTATTCGAAGACTATTAACACTAGAGACACGTGTAATATGTTATTTTTTCAGGAATAATGTGCTCTATAAATTTCCATTGGTAAATTGTTGTTAAGGGGTCGTCTTCATATAAAAATCGGCATCAACTTTAAAATTTTCTATGAAAACCCCCTTTTTTTATCGCATATTTGTGATCAGCAGCATCATTTAACTTTGTATACCAAATCGTTATAAATTTGCTCCAGCCGTTGCTTCACAATTGAACTGAGAAAAAACCGTCCCGTAATGTTAAAAATATTTTTGATATTTGGGCATATAATACATAAACCACGATAGGTACGGCAAAGTTGGTTTTTTTAGATCAAAGTATGAACCAACCCAACAATAAAAACGTCATTGACTTCCTCTCAGATAAATTTTTGAATTTTTTATGAATTTTGAAATTAATATTTGAAAAAATGATGATCTGGAACCATATATTATTTTGATGGAGAAGCAATCTAGAAGGGGTTTCAAAGAAGAATCCAAAACGGGAGCTCAAAATATCCAGTAGTTTTTGAGATATGCTAAAAGAACCATTTTTAGGGACCATATACAACTGTGCAAACTGAAACAATAGCAGGGAATTTCTATGCAAAGAAAGAGCAATATGCTTATCCACCAGTTGCAGAACATGCTCAGTGTTTTTATATAGTATTTAGTTTTCAACAGTTGTAATATGTTGAAAGCGAAACGATTAATAAAACAGCTAAGTACATTTTTAAACTGGTAGACAATCCAATTTTTTGTCTATTAGTGAGAAGTCTGCATTCATGCAACATATAGCAATTCAGAAAACTTTTTCCGTGGACACTTGATTTTCATGGAGAACTGGTATCTCGGAAGGTTATTTGGAATAATTTGTGACGATTAGACGTTTTTTTTAAATTCTGAGCCACGGTTTTAACATGTTTGCCAATCATAATACAGTAGTTTATATACATACAAGAGGTTACTTTTAAGTTGCAACCTCTCTCCAAAAGGTGTGTGCTGCAACGGTTAGTGCCTAGCTGTAAGTATGCATCTATCTTTGTTTAATCAAAAAGATAAAATGTTGCATTTTTCCCTTGAACTGTACACAGTAGGATTTTCTTTTCCAACTTTAAAAAAATATAACTTTAACAAAACCCGAGAATTTTTAATTAATTACGAAAAGCAAACGTATTATTGCGAGTAGCTTTAGGTAATTTAATCGAAAAAATATGATTTGTCTACTCTTTGTAAATTTCGACCTTGAAAGTAGCATTTTACATGTGGTGGTGGTCCCTAAATCTTTGGTCGGTCATAACTTTTGTTCTACTGGTCCTAAAGTGATGCCGCTTGGTACCCAGCATACTTTTGGCCCTCCGCACCTAATTATGTAACCAAATGTAGAGGTTCCCATTTGAAAATTCAGACTTTGAGTTCATTTCACTTTGTATATAGCCCCTTATCAAAATTTTACTCACGTAGTTTTAAAGAAGACTTTAATCTATGTCAGAAGACACCTTTCTTTTGTTCTTGGCAAGTATAGCAGCCGAATAATTCAGAGTGTTTCGTTTTTTTTTTTCTATGACTGTACGTACAGTCATAGGAAAAAAAAACGAAACACTCTGAAATATTCGGCTGCTATACTTGCTAAGAACAAAAGAAAGGTGTCTTCTATCATGGATTAAAGTCTTCTTTAAAACTATGTGAGTAAAATTTTGATAAGGGGTAATATAAAGGGGGAAATGAACTCAAAGTCTGAATTTTCAAACAGGAACCCCTACATTTGGTTACATAATTAGATACAGAGGGTCAAAACTAAGCTGGGTACCAAACGGCATTACTTACGGACCAGTAGAACAAAAGTTTTTACCGACCAAAGATTTAGGGACCACCACCACATGTAAAATGCTACTTTCAAGGTCAAATTTTACAAAGAGTAGACAAATCATATTTTTCGAAGAAATTAACTATAAAGCTAATCGCTATAATACGTTTGCTTTTTGTTTTAAACAAAAATTCTCGGGTTTTGTTCAAGTTTTTTTTTTTTTTTCAACTTAAAGAGAAAACCTTACTGTTTGAGTGCAAGGAAAAAATGCAACATTCTATCTTTTGATTAAACAAAGATAGATTCATACTTTAAGCTACGCACTAACTCAGGTAGCACATATCTTTTGGAGAGAGGTTACGTTTTAGAAGTCTTTGTATTTATATAAACTACTATATTAGGATTGGCAATAATGTTAAAACCGTGGCTCAGAATTAGAAAAAAGTCTTATCGTCTTAGATTATTCCGAATAACCCTCCGAGATGCCACATTTTTCTGTGAATATCAAGCATCCACGTAAAACGTTTTCTGAATTATTGCAAGTTGTATGAAAGCAGACTTCTCACTAATGGAAAAAATCGGACTGTCTACCAGTTTTAAAATATACTCAGCAGTTTCAGTAACCGTTTCGCTTTCAACGTATGGCTACCGTTGAAAGCAAAATACTCCATAAAAACGCTGAGCATATTCTACAAGTGGTGGATAAGCATATTCCCCTTTCTTTAAATAGAAATCCACTGCTGTTGTGTCAGTTTGCGCAGTTGTATATGGTCCCTAAAAATGGTTCTTTTAGCATATCTTCAAAACAACTGGATATTTTGAGCTCCCACTTTGGATTCTCCTTGGAAAACCACTTTAGATTGTTTCTTTATCAAAATATTATATGGTTCCAGATCATCATTTTTTCAAATATTATTTTAATAATTCATAAAAAATTCAAAATTTTAGCTGAGAGGAAGTCGATGACGTTTTGATTGTTTCGTTGGTTCATACTTTGATATAAAAAACAAACTTTGCCGTACTCATCGTGGTTTAGGTATTATATGCCGAAGTATCAAAAATATTTTTAACATTACGGGACGGTTTTGTCTCAGTTCAATTGTGAAGCAACGGTTGGAGCAAATTTAAAACGATTTGGTATACAAAGTTGAATGATGCTGCTGATCATAAATATGCGATAAAAAAGGGTGGTTTTCATAAAATTTTTTAAAGTTGACGCCGATTTTTATATGAAGACGACCCCTTAAGAACACTTTATTAATAGAAATTTGTAGAGCACATTATTCCTGAAAAAATAACATACTACACGTGTCTCTAATGTTAATAGTTTTTGAATACGAGTGAGTGTTTCGTTTTTTCCTATGACTGTACAAATAGCTAAGAATACTGGGAAAGTAAATACAAAATAAATACATTTACTTAGGAATGTAATAATAATAATGGTTCTTTGCATTTGAAAGACATACAAAATAAAATGTCTAGGAAAACTCAAAAGGAGTTTCAAGAAAAAAAAGATTTAAATAATAGGCATTTGTTGAATTCCAGCAGACTATTTTTAAGCTTTCAAAATATCCTATCTATTGAGGTAAAAAGACAAAGGAATATATTTGTTCAGTATCTTGTTTATACAAGGAAAAATAAAACCCCAAAGTGCGTGTGAAATAGAAACCATGTTTGCAATTCATATTCGCTTTCATACTTTGTCTGAAGGGTTTCTTGCTAGACAATAGAAACATCAAGCACATAAACGCAAATCTAAAACTGAAATATTGAACAACGGCGAAATGTTTTTTTCTCTTCTATTCTTTCATATGAAAGAAACTATACACTATATTTATGAAAACTCTAAAGAATGCGAAATTCCGGAAAATGTTTACACAATTTAAGCTATTAATAAACGAAACTAGTATTTAAAAAATATATGTAACATTGAGAGCTACAAATCCTTAACTAATTCTATTCTGAGTTTTTGAAACGTAAGTCTTGGTATTTTAGTTTTAAAATAGCGTTTACACTTAAAGTGCTTTTAAGAATACTTTTTTTCTTTTTCAAATATTTTTTCCGTAAAAAAAAATCTTGTGTCGGCTCTGTAAAAAGTTGAATGATCTTGAAACCAAGGTGTTGTGGTAGTTTTAGTGTTGACTCACAGTTCAGGCAATTGAAAACTGAATTTCGTGACGCTTTTACCAATCCAGATAAAAAATGAGAGGAATCTAAAAACATTAAAATTTGAACTTATGTGTGTATGTCACTCTAGCTGCTCCCAAACGTGAGTGAACTGACCATGCTGCTTAGGCGGGTAATTATAAGTTCAACATGTGTAGGTGTGTATCTGTGTCTACCCCATCGTAGCTCCTAATCACGGAGGAACCATTTTTTTTTTTTTGAAGGAAGCTGATCGGGAGTATAAGGCATGAAGGTCGTATGGGGCCCGTCAAGCTAATTCACGTAAACTAGTGGTGCAACATTGATGAGAAAACATCCGTGTGTCGAAACATCGATGGTATCGAGACATCGACTCAAAAACATCGATGTGAGGAAACAGTGAACTTTTTAATGTATATTCCAGCATAATATTAAAACTATGAAAAATAGTTTCATGTTAGAACTAAATTCACAGCAATCAATTCATTAATTAAGATGATTTCTGAACTTTCAAGGATAAGCTTACAATAATAATTAATTATCAACATTAAAAAATTCAGTAATGCAAAGAGATAAATACCTAACACAGTTAAAGTGCAAAAAACTGGAACATCAATGCAAAGTAAATGGAATAATTTCGTTACCTCTTTTGAATTTCCACCTGAAAAAAGTAAAAACTGAATGTAAGTTTTTTAATAAGTTTAACGAATTAATTAGAGAAAGTTCTAAAATATTTCAAAAGTGATCACATGCAATAAAATTCTATTTCTACGTACTACAAACTATAGAAAACTCTTCCCAACATGATAAATGTCGCAATAACTAAATAATAGTGATGTTTTCATCGTAACTGCAAATGTATTCATATTTTTAAAGTATATTTTAGGTTCAATTCTAAAACATCGCCATCAAAAAAACATCGACAATCTATCAAAATCATTGATATTTCGAAAACATCGACATCGATGTCTCATCACTAAGTAAGCTGATTTTATGTAGAATCTATAAATTTGAAAACTACAGTGAACTCTCACTTATACACCGCCTCATTTATGCGACTTTTTCACTTATACGACGATTTTCAATGGTCCCAGCACATTCCATAACATAATAATGGTAATATCATTCGTTTATGCGTCGCTCTGAAGATAAACATTTCACTTATGCGCCGAATTTTTCGTAAAATGTAAAGAATTTAATTTATTTTCTCAAAAAAATAAGAATGTTTCTTCACTTTCCTCTTTAATCTTTCCCCATTATTGCTCACGGAAGGCCTTTTTCCCGTATGAACTAGAGTTCGGAGAGGGACAGTTATCTATTATAAATCGTTTTAAAGGGAACAATGTGATTAGGTATGCCACAGTTTTTGTTTTCTCTTTATCATTGTAGTTACTTTACAGTAATTACCAAATCGTAGCAATATGTCCTTTTTCTAAAGAAACATTTTTGTTCACACTCTCATTAGAACCTATGCTGCGTTTTAGACCTTTAAATAGGCTTGTTCACTTATGCGTCTCTTTCAGTTATGCGCCGTTTTCTGTTGGTCCCTTGGGCCGGCGCATAAGTGAGAGTTCATTGTATGTTCTGGAACCACGTGAATCGATTTGAATTGAGATGGAACTATTATAGGAAATGCATTTACGTTTTTGGTAGACCTGCACCGTAAAAACATGAAATGAGCATTAACCCACCTTTTTTGAAGCTTTAAAAAGCATAAAAAATATTAAGATAGTAATAACTCTTTAGAACTTCCAGAATTAAAATAGTATCAGCGACTTAAGAATTATGTTCTAGGCTTATAAAAAAAAAGTTCAATATTTTTATTACTCTTAAATTTCAAATTATTTTTTTCTGAACTTTACTTTTTTAGAATGTTTTTATATGTTCACATTAATTTATCGTAAATAACTAAAATGATAAACGAAATTTGAAGGAGTAAAAACATTATTTAAAATGAAAAACGAAATTCAAATATTCGATTTACTTCCAAAAAGAAAAAAAAATCTAAGTAGTTCACGAAAAAAAGATGTAAAAGCTTCATTGAAACCGTTAGCAGTAATATGCATGAGATAAAAATTAAACCAACTTCCTAAAATTGTTTTTTCTTCTCTTCATTAAAAATGTACTTTCCTCTTTTTCACTGAAATTCGAGGATTACTTTTTTACTTAAATTTTTTAGTCAGCTATCGGAAACGGAAGGTTAGAACTAATTTTTTGTTGAAACGAATATTTTTTTCCAGTTATTGATTTTCCACAGCTCGATGATTATTTAATTAATCTTTGACAAAATGTAGCTTTTCAAAATAGTGTACAGAAGATTTAATGCCGAACATTTATTTCAAAATTTTTTAAATATATTCGACAGTGAAGTTAATAAAGGTCTGAAATTATATGTGTAGTCATTCATCAAGAATGATTAATACTTTAGTGTAGACCAGATTTTTATGTTCCTTCTTACCATATCTTTGCATCTTATTTATACGATATGTTTTATGTTTTTAACTAAGCACGTAATTGGTAAACTTAAACTTGAGAAATAAAGAGTCATTCCATCGTGACTAACGTACCATTTAGAGTTGATTTTGTAACTGTATTTACTTGTAACTTAAAGGATAAAAAATATTTGTTAGTTATGCTGGCGGATTTACAATGTACATGGTATCTATGTATCATTTCTGCTCAGAATTTAAAACAAAATTACTGACAGTAGATATTTTTTTAACCAAAATAGCAGCGTGACTAACGTAATATTTTTGCAACTCTGAAAATTAATGCTCATGTTGTGAGGCAAACATTTCTCAAAGTTAATCAAGTGTTAAAAATTGTATGATATATTTGAAAAATGTCTAAAGTTGGCTTTTAAAAACATAACGCACATTTATTAAATCTTAATTTTTTTTAGTCTTAAGTGTCACTTTTACTCAAGTGTGACTAACGTAACGTGACTAACGTAACCATCGAATAACAAGCAGTAAACACACTACAAACTATTTTTTATGGCTAACCTCATTGATAATAACAACATTTTTTCAATTTTTTTAAACTTCTTATGTTGTATGATTTTTATTTATTCATTTATTTATTTATTTTTTGATACTTTTTTTTCTTCGGCTGAGGTTGACATTTCTATGAAATGACCCTAAACCTTAAACACTAATTTTTACCAATATAGAACTCGAAATTTAACCCCTAGACGCTCATATATGTAGCTTACTTTATTGTTATTTTTATTCTTAAAACCTCTTGCATTTAGCCAATTAAGGGAAAAGCAAGAATGTTTTAAATTAGGGAGCACATAGTAAATGAATTGTTCAGCTAAGCTCCTTTTAGGTTTTGTTTTTTGTCGAGAATGAGAATTAATTTGTAATACGTAAGAAAAAACAAAAAAAAAAAAAAAAATCGATAGTAAAAATATTATGAAAAGGCAAAAGAAAGTATTTTTTTTTTTTTGGTCTCTTCTGCGAAAGTTTTGCAAGGAAAAGAGTTAATTTATTAGATGGTACAGAACCTGATGAATCATTTATTTGCTCACTAGAAACAGGCACAACTTTGCCAAACTATCGCAATAACTTCATTTTCTCTGTTTCCCCATGGCAAAAATAAAATCAAATTTATTACTAAACAAACAAAAACAGTAAAAAAAAATAGTCAAACCTGACTATCTCGAATTTCACGGGACAGAAGAAAAATTCGAGATATGGAGGTTTCGAGATACAGAAGTTGTGGTAACATTTACAAAAATAAGCAATTGGAGCGAAGTTAAATACTTAATAGATTGTTTTGCATTGATATTGCTGAATATTTTACTGTACGACACGTTGTGAGTCCACGTTTTACTAATTGTGATGACTATATCGGTAGCAAGTTAATGCATACCTTTAACTACGAACATAGTTTTTGAATGATTGTGCAGTAGATGATTTTTGTCTCCAAGTTATACCATTGGGATAAAGGTGGATGGAGATGAAATTCAAAAATGAGAGTCGTCGAAATTCGAGATATAGAGGTTATCGGGAAAACTCATTCGAGATAAACATGAGAAAAAACATTAAATTTATGCTGTAAAAGCAGGGAAATAGAAAAATTTCGACATAGAGAGGTTTTCGAGATAAGCACGTTCGAGATAAACAGGTTCGACTACTAATTGTATAAAATATCAAAATAAATAATAGAACATGAAACTACGCTACATTTTTTTCAGCGAATCATTAACTAAAAACTTTTTCGGAATTGAAGAGAGAATTTTCCCCAACAGTTTGCATAAAACTTATGCCGAATAATCTATTAAATAGAAAGTCATCTGCTTTACTGCCCAATTTTTTATTAGCCCTTGACTGAATTGTCTTCACTGTGATTATGGAGAAAAACTCACTTGACTACACATAAGAAAACTTACTGAAAGTGACAAGGTTCATAGAAAAGGAAAATTGATAGCTCAATAAGAGATGGTGCTTAACATGAAAATTTACGTATGGATTCTTTGTCGAAACATAAATGTTCGTTATTTTATGTCGGTTGCTATGTAAGCCAGAGTATGATTTATCATTATGTAGTTGTTGCACGAAACTAAAATATGGTCTATACGGGAAGTTTTCAAAATTGCAAAAATATGTCTCTCAGATATTATACAATGTCAACAATTCTTTATTACCAAAAACTCAACATTTTTGAAGTTTATAAATCGAAAAACTTTATCTTAGCGTTAGTTTTCAAACAGAGACTGAATTTATATGCTGCCGCAATGTGAGAAGAAAATTTTCCCCGCGTCATACACTGGCGGAAAAAAAAATCCCTACACCAAAAAAAAATTGCCGTAGAGTAATGAAATTTGGGTAATGCAATTGTCTAGTTAACATGTTTAATTGATTAAATGCACAAGATCACTGGCTAATTTAAGCTCAAGAAAATGCTGTGCAAATGTGAAATTATGTTAATTTAATAGAGGGTGTAACCTCCAGAATTTTGAAGGCAAGCCTGCAAGCGTGCATGGATTATGTCATACAGGTGCCGAATGTCACTTTGTGGTATGAAGTTCCATGCTTGTTGCACTTGCTGTGTCAATCCTAGGACCGTCATTGCTGACTGTGGATGATGCTCGAGGTGCCATCCCATGATATCCCATACGTTATCAGTTGGAGACAGACCTGGTGAATTTGCAGGTCATGGTAACATGTCAGCACTCTGTAGAGCACATTGCGTTACAGCGAGCGTTATCCGGTTGGAAAACGCCCCCTTGAATGCTACTCATGAAGGGCTGTACTACTGGTTAAATTAACAGACTGATGACAAATTTTCAGTCAGTGAGTTTGGGATAACCACAAGAATGCCCCTGCTGTCGTAGGAAATTGCTCCAGAGACCATAACTCCAGGTGTGAGTCCCGTGTGTCTAGGCCGTAGACCGCTTGGATGCAGGCGGTCCCCTGGCCTCCTTCTGACCAATAAACAGCCACCACTGGCACTAATTCCGAATCTGTTTTCATCAAAAATTACAACAGATCTCCACTCCGACCTCCAGTGAGCTCTGTCGTGGCACCACTGCTGTCGGAAAAGGCAATGATTTGCAGTCAATGGAATATCGGCTATAGGCTGCCTGGCTCTGAGCTGTCTTTGAAGTAAACAGTTTCTTACCGTTCCTTGCGTCACGACAGTATCGACTGCAGCTCGAATGTCAGCCGCAAATGCAGTACGATGCGCCACAGCCGTACGCAAGATTCGGCGATCTTCCTTCTCAGTCGTGCCACGTGGCAGCTCGGAACTTGATCTTCTTGAGGTAGCACCATCCTTTGACCATAGCTTCCAATAATCATGCATGGTGGAAACATTCCCACCTAAGTCTTTCTGCAATATCGCGAAATGAAAATCCACCTTCTCGTAGCCAAATTGTACAACCTCGTTCAAACTCGGTGAGCAGTTGATAATGGTTTCTTTGTCTTTTTAAAGGCAATCCTGGCTAACATGAACGCAATTCGTCAAATTTCACGGAAAAATAATACACACGAGCTTCACAACACGCTTTTAAAACAAGCCTTATTTGCATGTTCTGAGTGACGCCAGCTGCGCCACACTTATGCGCGGAACACGAAATTTCAATCGATGACATCTTTCAGTTGTATAAACACGCACACCAAATTTCGTTTATCTAATACAAGTCTTTCTTGGTGTTGGGATTTTTTTTTCCGCCAGTGTATTACTGCCTTATAAATCGATGACTTCTGATCTCGTTTTACCACAGAAACTGTTCACATTTAACATGTCCCATATTCACTGTCAAAAAAGCGTTTCTTTTTTCAAATGTGTTTAAAAAAAGTTTTTAGCAAAATTACTTCAACGGCTACGTTAAATCCATTTTATTCTAAAACCAGAACAATTGAGAATCACCTATTACTTTTTACATGAAGCAAATCTCAATAGATGTGGAAAATTGGAAAAAATATTCGTCATTATAATTAAAGGACGATTCTTAGATGAAGATAATTTTTTGGTTAAAAAGAATAAGAACCTTTATGAATCGGATAATTTATTCAGAAACACACATAAAATAAAAAATTCTTCTCTGATATTTTAAGCCTTTTTCTCCTAAATATTTTTTATAGTCCCTCCCCTCTCCCTCCCCGAAAAAGAAAGAAAGAAAGAAAAAGTCGATAAACAAGGGAAAATGCGGTGTGTGAACAGGAAAAAACCAAATGCACAGAAAATCTAAAGTAATAAAAACTTCGTAGAACGATCTAAATTTTTAAACCGTAATTTTATTTATAATTATATTTTTCGCAGAAGCTGTACTTACATAAGTAAGACTCGGTCATACATTAGTCCATTTCTTCCTTTCACAGACACAGTAAGTGGGCAGTCTTAATCTTTGGTCTTATCGTCCTTGTGGTTCTAGCAAAAACAACCACTTTTCTCTCTGTTTTCTATTTAGAAAAATTACACCTAATTAAATAGTGCGGAGAATTACGCTTCAAGAATGCTACGTAGAAATGAAACGAATGTTCCACTAATTATTTCGAATGCCTAACTCGGTAGCTGTAAGAAATGAGTCGAATTTCATCTGCTATAGCTCAGTACGAAAAAAAATGAATAAATTCAGAAACGTTCTTCGAAAATAGTGTGCAGTGAGTGCGCTTAATTTCTGCCAGTAACCGATCTGGTAAAGGACACAGGAAGTTTTTTTCTAAAAGTCAGTATTCTTTTTGAATTTAGTACTCAGTAAAAAAAAACTTCTTCCAAAATAATGTGTCTAATTTCTGCCCGTAATACATCTGGTTACATAGATAAAGTCTTACAGGCCAAACAGCACAGGAAAGTTTCGCGCTAAAAGGCTGTATTTTTCCCGAAATTACTCTGAAGAATTCAGTCAGTAACCTTCTTAATAACAGAAAACGTCACGCTTTTGAATTAAATTAGGATTTTTTCAACGAAACTCAGATGTGTTTATACCATTAACAGCTTGACATCATCCTAAATTGACAGGAAAGGTTCCAAAAGCATATTTAGTAAATATGATCAAAACTAATGCAGAGTTGCAACAAAGTACAGAGATTCTTATTTGCCGGCAATTCTTGCAAACCTGTAGTATCCAGAGAATGTAGTTTACCTTTGTCGGAGGCTCAGTAGATCTGAATGGGCAGTAACCGAGAAGAAAATGCAACACTAAATGTAGACGTAACATGGTTGAATGGTAACTAATACAGTCAGTCAGTGCTTGATATAGCCACTATCTTAGTCCCAGGGAAAAAGATCTTTGTTACAATTGTTCGTTATAAGAAATGGATTTTTTTTTTTTTATAAAAACACACATGCATCAAGTATGTTCAGTACTTTCATTAAAATTGGCGAATTTTTAAAGCCTTCGACTAAGTGCTAATCAAATTGTTTTCTTTTTCATTGGAATTCAAAAATGCATAAGTTAAAAAGCACTACAGTCGACGCTCGATGTAACGACCATTTCCGTCGCACTGAAAAAGGTATTTTTACGAGTGGTCGCTATAAGAGGTACACTTTTTTAAAAATATAAATGTATAATTCGTGTTCAGTACTTACATTAAAACTAGTGATATTTTAATGATTTGAACTAATTACTAAATTTTCTTTCATTGAAATTAGGAAATACATTAATGGATAATACTACACAAAATATCAAACAGATTTTAAGTAAGAAAATATAGGGAAAAAATTGTTGCATGCTTATAAATTATTTATTTTCTGAATAAAAAAACAGGCTGGCCACCTTGTCTAGTGGTCAGAGGAGTCTGATTTGGATGGAATATGTTCGAATTCTGGGTTCGACATGGATGCTCCTTAAGAGGACAGGCTGAATTTCCCGACATTTTGGTTCCAAGACATTCTTGGATCCAGCCTTGTTATAGGTATTTGAAACACATTACCAATATTATACCTGGTTGGTCTCGCGTAAAATACTTTATGATTAGTTGGATAAATCACCATATTAGGTAAATTTAAATAGATAACTTATTTCTCGAATTTAAAAACAGTTTATTGGGAAATGTTTCATGAAATTGTGTCTATTTTCATATTGCACTTGTTTTAAGCCTGAGTTTATGAAATGTTTTTGTCACATAGACAAAAATAGTCAGATATCATCTATGCAGCTACAATTCAAGCTTAGCTTCCACTTTTCTTCAATGCGACTTGAGTACAGATACCAGTGGTTCCACGTCCTACATTTTGGAACCAGGAGCCTTAGTTTGTCTATCTGCTCTATAAACGGTTCTCATGACATGCACGTTGAGCTAAAACGGATTTCTACCTTGATAGTGCTACTAAAAACTGAAGCAATACCATTTCTGCTTTAAATCCGAGTAGATGCATCTACTTGGGCTCGGATGCCCAAGTAGTATCAGTAACAACAACAAAGCAACGGAGAAGATCAGAAATAGTGTTTTATCTTTCTGCAAAATATAATTTTCCACACAGACACATTTCAGTTATAGATGATACATAGTGTCCAGTATCTTTTGCTCTGTAGATTTTTTTTTTTTTTTGAAATCTTAAGAGGATTAGAAACATTTTCAACATAAACAATAATCAAGGTGACTTCAAGTTATCATTTAGAAACATGATCTATTTAAAGAATGCTCGAAATAATGCCCATTGAATTTGGTCGTTATATTGTATTAGACGATACATAAAGGACGTTATACCGAAAGCAAATTAACATAAAATTTATATGGATAAATTTGGGAATTTTCAAACTGATTGTTATCATGGTATAGCCTTCATAATGTGTGGTCGTCATAATCTGAGTCGACTGTATTTACAACTAGTGTGATATTTTTTTTTTGTTAACGTCACAATGCTTTTTTAGGAAACATATGCTTTTTTCAGATTACATTTATTAACTCTCATTTTTTCCTGAAAAAAAAAAAAAGATTATTTTAATCCCTGATGGTTCTTAGAAACACGTGTCCGCAATGATTTGCAAATTCGTGTTTTTTCGACGATGTCATATACATCTACTTTCTGCTCATTGTTTTTGATTATTTCCCTATATTATGGAACTTAAAAATGGTTTACTTAAAAAAACAGAAAAATAAAAATATTATTGAAAACACTATTTTTAGCAGATAATGTGACATCAACAATGCTCTCACTTAAAGAGACTTTCGTAGCTACACATTTGCAGTAGCACTCTATTACTTACGAGACTTCTGCTGAAAGCAGAAAATAATGCTTTTTTTATGCCATGATTCGCGAAAAGTCCATTTATTCATTAACTTAATGAATGTATCCAGAGTAAGGAAAAGTGTCAATACGAGAAACTACGAAAAATGAAACATCTTTCCTCATCTCTGTCCTTTTAAATCATGGAAATTATTTTCAGTGATGGAAATTCGAACTTGTTTTATTTTCTTCTACAACAAAAGAGATAGAAAAAATGAACTGTACAAACACGTTGTATTTACCTAATGCGTGAATGTCAAATGTTATTACTGGTTTTATAATGTTGGTACATTTACGACCTGGGAAGTCATTTATATGTTTATTTCATTTATTTCGGTGTAAGATTAAAATTAGAAAAGCAATGTCGATAATACATTTTGATTCAGTTCCAAGTTTTCTGCCACAGGCTTTGTTTTTCATCGCCGTTCATTAAGTTTCGGACAAAGTTTAGCAATTTTTCTTATCATTTTAACAAACTTTAAGATTTACAGGATGACAAGAAATAGCTTGGACGCGCCTGCTACGTTATAACTTTAAGGCTAGTAAAATATTGCCACCAAACTTTAAAATAAGTATGTATGCAGCATTACTTCTAACACATTTAAACTTTTTCAACGTGGCCACCTTTAGCCTTAATGCAGAGCTTTAAACGTGTCATAAAAATTTTACAACTCACAATTCATTTACTGATTATTTTATCTCATTCCTTACATAAGGAACTATTTAGGTATGCCAAAAAGTGTAATGAAGTTTAACACACACCCCTGTCTCCAAGATGGACCAAACAGAATAAAAACTTTGGCATCCCTGAAGAAGGAATGGGATAAAATATCAGTAAGAGTGAGTTGTGTGCAGCTGTGCAGCCCATCGCCGAAAATTTTTCGACATCTTTTAAGTTCTGCATTAAGAATAAAGGTGGAAGCCACGTTGAAAAAGTTTAAATGTGTTAGAAGTAATGCTGCATTCATACTTATTTTAAAATTTGGTCTCAAAAATTTTATAAGCATTAAAGATATACCGTAGCAGGTGTTTCCAAGTTATTTTGTGTCACCCTGTATTTTATTTTGATTACAGGGATACAAGGGTAAAACATAAATGCTGCGTTTTAAAATCATTAACCGTATATGATTGGTGGTAATTCAGAATTTTTTCCAATAAGATAGACACACTGTAACTACTGATTAACGATGAATCTTTTTATGACATATTTTTTTGAAACTTTTTTTGCTGAAATACAGATAGCACATCCAAAAAAAAAAAAGTGAGAACACATCTGCGATGCTTAAAAAATAGAAAGCACGAAACATCGATAATAATCATAGAAAACTTTTTCCAGTGATATTAATTCTGCAACTTTCGATTAATGATATACATAAATGTTCTAACAAATACAATTATTGCATATTTTCACGCTGCTTCGTGCTTAAATATAAAACATCGACATCGAAAAAAATATCGAAATATTAACATCGATGTTCGTAAGAGGATTTTTGCCTCCAACTCAGTTACTTTCGTATTCCATGCTGATGAGTGCATAATAAGCACGAAACTGCAGTCCATGGATCCAAATAACAGAGTTGGCGGTGTATTGCATGTTCCTGCCTTAGCCCTTGCTTCGAGGTGGTTATTCACTGCTTTACTGACATCGATGTCGCAGCACTAAGTCACCTACGTATTAAAGCGACTTTAAGATCTTAATTTTCCGACAGTACAATTTGGGAGTTATCGCTTCCTTAGGTTAGATGGCAGAGTAGTTTTTGTTTCATTTTTAGATTTGTCGAATTTTGCAGCACTGGAAACAACCTCCAAATATTATTCATTTTAATATTTTTGACTTGTAAATTAATTCTCACCCAAAGAAACAAAATGAGAGGAGGCCTCTTGAAAAAAATAACATCTGTAAAAAATAAGGTGCACCTTAGTGTCCACGGGGGTGAAACAAAACACATTTTCCTTAGACTGTTATATTGGGTACAAGGACCTTATATATACACTGAAGTGACAAAAGTCATGGGATAGCAATATGCAAATTTTCAGATGGCAGTAGCATCGCATAGAACAGGTATAAATGCGCAGTACTTTTACAGAGCTTTCATTTCTGTTCAAGTTATTCATGTGAAGAGGTTTTAACGTGATGATGACCGCACGACGTGAATTAACAGACTTTGAACGCGGAATGTTAGTTGGAGCTAGGACGCATGGGTCCATGTCATTTCGGGAAATCGTTAGAGAATTCAACATTCCCAGATCCACTGTGTCAAGAGTGTGCCGAGAGTATGAAATTTCAGGCATAACATCCCACCATGGACAAGCGCAGTGGTCGACCGCCTGCACTTAAAGATCGAGACCGGCGACGTCTGCAAAGAGTCGTAAATTCTAACAGACAAGCAACACTGCGTCAAATCACCGTAGAAATCAATGTGGGACGTACAATGGACGTGTCTGCTAGAACTGTGCGGAGAAATTTGGATTTCTTCGGCTATTCCAGCAGAAGACCGACTCGAGTGCTTTTACTGACAGAACGACATCGCTTGCAGCGACTCTCGTGGGCACGTGAGCATATCGGTTGGTCCCTAGATGAATGGAAAACCGTGGCCTGGTCCGATGAGTCACGATTTCAGCTGGTAAGAGCCGATGGTAGGGTTCGAGTGTGGCGCAGACCCCACGAAGCCATGGACCAAACTGTCAGCAAGGCACTGTTCAAGCTGGTGGTGGCTCCGTAATGGTGTGGGCTGTTTTTTCATGGCATGGACTTGGTCCTCTAGTGCGACTGGACCGAACATTGACTGGAAATGCTTATGTGCAGCTACTTGGAGATCACTTGCAGCATTCATGGACTTCATGTACCCAAACAACGATGGGATTTTTATGGATGACAATGCGCCATGTCACCGGGCCACAACTGTTCGCAATTGGTTTGAAGAAAATTCTGGACAATTCCAACGAATGATTTGGCCACCTAGATCGCCCGACATGAATCCCATTGAGCATTTATGGGACACCATCGAGAGGTCTGTTCGTGCCCAAAATCCTGCCCCATCAACGCTTTCACAATTATGGACGTCTATCGAGACAGCATGGCTCAATATTCCTGCAGAAGACTTCAACGACTTGTTGAGTCCATGCCACGTCGAGTTGTTGCACTTCGCCGGGCAAAAGGAGGGCCGACACGATATTAAGAGGTATCCCATGACTTTTGTCACTTCAGTGTATTTTAAGTTGCCATTTTTAATGCCATTTGGCTTTTTTTTTAAACCGGAAAATGCTGTATGATGTAGTTTCATGGAAGTTCTCTGTAAGAAGAAAATAACAACCCTACAAAAATTAACAGTATACATTTTGCACACGTAGTAGACATTTTGAAAACACTTGTTTCATTTAACAAAGCTGTTTAGTCTTTATGTAATTCTTTTTTTTAACTGGAAAACTTCCATTAGTGAGAGGACTTTGAGACTGAGAGTAATAGTGATTTAGTGAGAGGAAGAAAAAGTGCAACAGATAAACTATAGAATTTATTTATTGAACGACGCTTTAAATTTGAAACAGTTTTTGACGTCTCCCGTAAGGTACGGCTCCGAGACGCATTACCTCTTTCGCAAATTGCAAGTCGAATTCCCCAGTAGGTATACATTCCTTTTACATCATTAGAAATCGCATAACGCACACGGTTACAATCTTCTTTTTTTTTGTTGACAGTTTAGTTAGCTTTACTATTTAGAAGTATGCTCTCCAAAACAGAAAATAAGTAGATTGTTCTATAGTCTGTCAGTCAATTATTGTGGTCGTAAATAAAGTTTGTTGATGAGGGCGAAAAAGAGTGAAGCTTAATGACTTTTTGGAATGTCCCCCAGTGATGCTTCGAGTTGAAAGAAGAGACGAGATAGACGTGGCAGTGAAGAAAAATTTCTACAGTTTATTGGATCTTCAACAGTTTCTGAAAAATGGATAGGCTCTTGAAGAATTATTTGAAGATTACTCAATGTCTGAACTATGGCCTGCACGTTGACTCGTTTTTAGAAAGAAAACCTTTCTTGTTCAATTACGTTCTGGAATGATAGGTATCATGAAAGGCTGGACGAAATTTTCAATCTTAGCAACTGTTCCGAAGTATTCAGAGGTGAACATGAAGTACAGATCAAAGTCCTGTGATTCCTTAGCAAAACCATTTGCACACGCTTACGTGCCAATTTTTTCACTGGTGCTTACAAGGCTTTTTGATTTTTCTTAGACCAATAGTAACACCAAAGATTCCTCCAGTAAAAATTGATTCAAATATTCATTGACCAGTGGCTCGATCTTCCAAACAATGACCAGATCTACAAAAGAATCGTCAAAAAGTTTGAAAATCAAAAGGCAAAAATGTCTACGGATGTTAGTTGTAAAAGCTCTTATTTTTCCGTCATAAACTCGGAGGAGTGTCTGAACTAATCATTTCATGAAACTGGACTTCAATATCTATCTTCTCTGTAGTGAATTTCTTCTCTTGACTTTCATAAACCAGTAAGAATTCTTCCATTTTTTTTTTTACTTTTGATCTTCAGAGAGAAGATACAGGTTACGCCATTTGCAGTTCTCGAGCTTGGGTACGCCGACTTGCGATGGTTTTTTTTTTTTTTTTTTTTCAAGTTTCCGGTATGAAGCGAAACAACCAGTACTCTCGCAATACGCCCAATTGAACAGGTAAATTGAATGGCAATTTTTTCGGCTATGGCGTAAATGTCCTCGATGGTTTGGGAAGGGGGGGGGGGAATTCTACTCTTTCAGCCTTCTGTCACACTGGATGAGGCCAATCTTTACACTTGAAGAATCCTCTAAGCTGAAAAAGTTCGCTGATCGATGCAAGACATCTATATCTTTAGCAGGCTCACGAATGTTCCAGTTTTCTTTCAGAAGTCCTAAATGGGGCAAATCACTGAAATATTTGCTGAGTATCTCAGTTCTGAGACTATAAAAGCGATGAGACAGAAAATCTCCCACTCCTGGTGAACAACATTCAAATGCGAAGCTGGTAGACTGGTATGACGAATCGAATAAATACACTGATCTCGGCACAGCTGGCTTTTTCCTTCTTTTTTGGCACGACTTAGGCAGAGGTCTTCTTTTTTAAGAACCTATGAAGAAGAAATGAAGAATTAGGAAATGGGTAACTGTGAAAAGACAATACACAACTATTCCTCAATGTTCAAGCTTCTAGTCAAACGTTATACACCGATGAGAAAATAATTGAAGCTAGGTATGATCGATGAATCGGCAGTACCAATAAATCGGTCATATTTGGCTACTTTGCAAATTGTTCATAAATGGCAAATCTTGGCCGATTAATCAGTGGCGAAAATTATTTTGAATAACGTTTTTAATGTATACCTTCAACGAGAAACTAAAAAATAAATTTGTAAATAAATGCAAGATAAATAAATTTGTAAGTAAATAACTGTAATTTTCTGAAAACTTTGCTACAGGATGGTGTCACAGCAGTCTCCCCCCCCCCTTCTCTCTCTCTCTTTTTTTTTTGAAATTTTCATGTATGGAAATTGGCTCAATGAACTTCGATAAACTTTTGAAATTTGTTGAAAATCAGGAAGCGAGAGCCAAATACATAATCTCTCAAAAACAAATTAGTACCTATTTCTACAAATGAATTACTAAAGGGGGAAAAAAGCATGGAGAAAGTAGTAGCATTAAAAAAACTAATTATGATCAATAATTAGATTTGCCGATTATCAACTGCCGATGAATCGATAATTGGTAATCGTCCAATTTGCATATCGGCGCATTCCTACTTGAAGCAAGTGAGAATTAATGACATGAGACTTACCTCGGGGTCAAGAAGCCAACAACTTTTCTTAAAAGTCCTTTTTTCTTTTTTTTCGAAGTCAACACGTCATGATCATAAGAAGCGTCTGAAACAAAAGATAATAATTATTTCTCAACCAAAACAGCATTAAAACTATATATACACACATGTAATAATATTAATATTTACAAAGATATTTGCTAAATCTAAATCCGTAATAATGCGGAATAAGTATAACAGAAAAGATAAGAAGAGATTTATAAAAATATTTATTTTATGTTACTCTTACTTGTTGCCACATCAGTAATCTCTTCATTGTTTTTATTCTCCATAATAAGTGAGTCACCGTTAAAGGAGTATTCGTTCACCATGTTGGTTATT
>JAXGGA010017204.1:0-24862 GCA_038373865.1 Uloborus plumipes | reverse complement strand
GAAGAAATTGATGGTTTAGCTGCAAAAACTGCCAAAGCTTGTAACTATGTATTTGAGAAACTTGCATCAAGGAAAACCATAAATTATTAAGAAGATCGAATTTTAAAATGTGATACAAATGAAAAAATACTGAAAAAATTGATAGAAAGAATAGAAATAGCTGCACTTTTTATTGGTTGGATGTAGGTAATGTTAGAATTATAACTGTGGATGAAATGATAACGTTTCCTACTAAGAAATCTTCAAATAGACGCTGCCATTGAGTGTTTCCATTTATTTCCAACGTATAATTTTTTTCCAATTTTACCAAAATTGATCTTAATCGACTCCATTATGTTTGATCAACATTAATTTATATGTAAAAGCAAAAAATACGCCTAACGGCTTTTAATGAATTTCACAGACACAATAGTTTTGTATTCCACTTCATAATTTTCTGTCATACACATTTAAATGTAAGTATATATCTCATTAATGGATACATTTACAAAAAAGTATTCCCTACTCATTTCATTTCACACTCCAGGGTCCCCCGTACCTACCACAGCTTCGTGGTTTAACCGGGATAGGGCCCTGAAGAGCGCTCTGTTCTTAATTTTGAACCAGAACCTAGGGTCGAGCTAACCCTAGGCCCAGCACCCCCAGAGGTATCGTTTCATTTGGAGAACTTTGTGACCACGACATTTTTAACGCCTCCCAGCCACCATTAATCAAGACGGTGGATCTTTGATCGGCTGGGATCGAACCCGGCTCCCTCCGGACACGAGGCCGATGCCTTACCGATCGGGCCACCACGGCCCAAGTATTCCCTACTACAATACTGCGTACTTTGTCAGGTAGAACCCATAAACCCCTTTCCAAAATATGCTCGCTTTAAATATAAATAAATGGGGGGTGGCCCACTTACCCCTTCCTACGGGGTAAGTGGGTCCCCCACGCTTTTTTGTAAAAAATACGATGGTTAAAAATATTTAAAGCATTTTTTTTGTCGGAAATAATGCTGAACTTGTGTTCATTAATAATGTCCAAGATAAAATAAGTCAAAAAATTTAAGCTGTTTTGCTTTAAAACTTTTGTATAAGGCTTTAAAAACGAACTGTTCTAAAAAGGGGACCCACTTACCCTAACCAACCCTATATAAGGATATCATGGACACCTCGCAGCTCCCTTCACCTCTTCTTGCGGCACCGAAGACTTCTTGCCGCATTTAGTATATAGACAAGATTTTGATCCAAAAACCTTTTTTTTTTTTTAAATCTATCGTGACTTAAAATTTACTAAAGATGGAAAAAAAAACCTTGCTAACGAGGATAATGACATCGTTGTTTCAAAATAAAAACTTTTAACAATTGATTTGTTTGAAAAAAAAAAGCGACATTACTTTCCGGTCCCCCCAAAAAAGAATCAGAATCGCAGGATCTCTTAATCAGGGCTCATCGCCACCAAATACTTGGTGTGTACGTTTCGCTCGTTGAATCTGTGATGGGCCGAGAACTTTGTGGTCGATTGTCAGTAATTGCCACATTATCATGATTTCTGGAAACTGTCCCTCCTCTTCAGAGCTTTTTCTCTTTGTGAAGGTAGTGACTGGCGGTGCTGCCATCTATCAGTGGAAGCGTAAAGCTTGAAATAAAGGCTGCACTCCCATCACACGAGTCGCTCTCTTCTGCCTCATTCCCTGTACTCGCTACACAAAAGGGAGTTGCATATTCCGAATGGTAATAATGATTGCAACAAATTTTGATTTTTTGTAAAGTTATGAAGACATTAAAGCAACAAGTATGATTTGAGCATATTTTTCATAAAATGTCACACGGACTGCTCGCGAAGGAGTTGGGACACATTTTTGAATTTTTTCATCCAGTTGCAGGAAATACAAATGTATATAAACAATGAAAAAACTCTCTTACTTGGAAGTGTTTGTCTGTGTTGGAGGCGCAGGACTCCCACTCTGGTGAATCCACGAATTCTGTCGGCGACAAGTAATGTAGAAGAACATCTTCGCAAGTCACCTTCATTCTGAAAGACAAGGAAGAGCATTGTGCAGCAGGCTGACATTTTACACAATGGTGTCCGAGGAATTAGAACTCCTTGCTTTTAGTACTATCTTTGCAATATATATATATATATATATATATATGTTACGGCCAAAGCCCGAAGTCCGGCCACTTCGCGAATTGGCCGGGCCACTTCGCGCATTGGCCGGGGTGTGTGGCCAATGTCCGATGTACTGGAAATGAATTGCGTATATGCGACTTTGGCCAGCCACTTCGCGAAGTGGCCGGAACTCTCTGGCCAATGTGCGATGTGCTTGCTGTTCGATGCAGTTGCACTTCCAAGTGCTCAACAAATCGCTGCAGATGGAAAAATAAAACTTTTGTGCAATATTCGAAATGCCATAATAATTCGTCTTGTTGTGTCAAATATTGACACTCATAATATTCTGTAATAAACTAATTCAGTAGATAATGTGATTATATTTTTGTTTGTTAGTTTGTTTTCTCCAATGGAGAGGACATTTTCATAAGAGACCATGAGTTTTCTAGTATTGTGAGATCTTCACGCTACTACCCACCTTGGCCTTTTTTCCGATGGACGATCCTAGGTGCCTAAGAGTGCAGATTCGTCCCAAAAACTACTGTGGCAGTAGCGGATTGTGGGGGGGCTGGGGGGCTTCCAAAGGGATAAAAATAACACTGTTCGACAAAAAAAAAACCTTGAAAATGCTTCTGGTATTTGAAGGCTGATTCTTATGTAAAATGACCCCTTGAATCCGAATATGACCCCCGTTTTCCCCCATCACGTCCCATTTTTTTTTTAAAACGCCCCCCTTTTTTTTTCATTTTTCCTTAGTTTCAGGGCTATAATATTTTTTTTTGGAGGAGAAAGGAGCCTTATATTCACCAATAAATTTTTTTGGATGTCAAGAGAGACTCAAAGTTTAAAATCATGAGCACCGAGAAAAAATCGGGGAACTTGGAGGGGCGTGGCCCCCCAAAATATTTGAAAAATCACCAAAAACGATCTTTTTATTCTAGTTTCTTTAAAAAGACCTTTAAAACATTTTTTTCGGTGCAGAACCAGAGTATAGGATCCGCTCTTATGGCTCCTGGGTCAGAAAAAATTTTCACGCTGTAAAATTTAAAAAAAAAATAAAATAATGCTTTAAAAATCGCACTTTGCACTCGAGTTTTAAAGCAGGTCTTCAGCCAAAAAAAAAAAAAAACAAAATTGTGGCTGATTCTTATGTCAAATGACCCCCTATTTCCAAATATGACCTCAGTTTCCCTCCTCCACCCCTCTTTCCAGAGAGTCCCCCCCCCCAATTCAGAGTCATTTTACTAATTCGGAGGGGAAAAGTACATTACGTAACCCGTTAACATAATTCTAAAAGGCAACAGAGGTTCAAAGTTCAAAATCATGTACATGTGTACCAAAAAATATAAACTAGGGCGGTATACCTCCCCCCTCCCCCCTCCCAAAAAAAAAAGAAAAGAAAATTCAATACTCTGATTTTTCACAAAAAAAAAAAAAAAAAAAAGGTTTAAAACGTCTCTTAGAAAAACAAGAAAAGAAGATTTTTTTTTTTTTGGGGGGGGGGGGGGGGGTACACCGCCATAGTTTATATTTTTGGTACACATGTACATGATTTTGAACTTTGAACCTCTGTTGCCGTTTAGAATTATGTTAACGGGTTACGTAATGTACTTTTCCCCTCTGAATTAGTAAAATGACTCTAAATTGGGGGGGGGGACTCTCTGGAAAGAGGGGTGGAGGGGGGAAACTGAGGTCATATTTGGAAATAGGGAGTCATTTGACATAAGAATCAGCCACAATTTTGTTTTTGTTTTTTTTTGGCTGAAGACCTGCTTTAAAACTCGAGTGCAAAGTGCGATTTTTAAAGCATTATTTTATTTTTTTTTAAAAATTTTACAGCGTGAAAATTTTTTCTGACCCAGGAGCCATAGGAGCGGATCCTATACTCTGGTTCTGCACCGAAAAAAATGTTTTAAAGGTCTTTTTAAAGAAACTAGAATAAAAAGATCGTTTTTGGTGATTTTTCAAATATTTTGGGGGGCCACGCCCCCCCAAGTTCCCCGATTTTTTCTCGGTGCTCATGATTTTAAACTTTGAGTCTCTCTTGACCTTCAAAAAAATTTATTGGTGAATATAAGGCTCCTTTCCCCTCCAAAAAAAATATTATAGCCCTGAAACTAAGGAAAGATGAAAAAAAAAGGGGGGCGTTTTAAAAAAAATTGGGACGTGATGGGGGAAAACGGGGGTCATATTCGGATTCAGGGGGTCATTTTACATAAGAATCAGCCTTCAAAATACCAGAAGCATTTTCAAGGTTTTTTTTTTGTCGAACAGTGTAATTTTACTATGTGTTTAATGTTCAATTGCTTCGTAAAAAATTTTGAACTATGTTTATAAAAAAGCTCATGCACAGCATATTTGAATAACATCACTTTGGTTTGCTATGGGAATAATATAGCAATCAGGGGTTAGACAAAGAGTAAAAGAATACATAAAACTCAGGGTTTGCGAAATCAATGGCACATAATATATATCACAATTCATTCATTAATCCATCTATGATGGAAAAAAGTGACGATTTCATTTTGATAATTTTTTTGTTTTAAATCATATTGACAGTAGTTTCTAAATAATACCGTGCATCATTTACTAATATTAGGTTAAATAATATCGAATCATTTGACATAATTTTTAATACAATGTTTCCCAACCTTTTTGAGCTCATCGCCCCCTTCAAGACGCTGACTGACACCTATCCCCTCCCCCCTTCCTGTATAAAACAATAAGTTGACATAATTGAACATCGATATCATTAAAAATATAAGCACCTAACTTTAATTTGAAGTAAAATGTACTCAATAAAGCAATTATAACCAATCACTTCTAAACTTAAAATACCTTTATTCTTTTTTCCTTTCACAAAGTAAACTGATACTAGCTGCCAGGGCAGCTAGATTAGCTTCCTGCGGCATGTTGATGCATAACGTCCTCCCTCTCTAACTTTTACCTCATTCTGAAGTTATATTATTTGATATAATTTAATGTTCATTCGATTTCAAGACATACCACGCACGTGGCCCGGCGTTGCACGGGCACTTCGTGCCCTGAAAGTAGTGAGAAAAAAATTTAAAGAAACTACTCCCCGCCAAGGCGGCTCGCTTACAGGCGCTTCACGCCTTTACTTTTTTCCTATATAAAAAAAAATCATTCGAATTATTGAGATGCTTCACGCCTTCAAGATGGTGAGGAAAGTTTCAGTAAGTTCAGCTCGCTCAAAGGAAAAAAGCAGACATAGATACTCAGTTTTTAATATAAGTAGATGGCTCTTCAACAAATAAATGTTTCAAAATATTACCAGTAGCTAGCGATAAAAATTCTACGTAATGGCCCGCTTATGAGTTTCGTGTTTGATTTAGTTAAGCCTTCATTCAAAATTCTCATTATCATTGTTATTATACTGTTTCATAGCAACGACGGTTTGCAAGAATGGATTTCATATTTAATCATTTATTAGGCTTAATCGCTTCAAACTTGACTACTTATTAATTGATATCTTCGCTAATTAAAATCGTATAATTATATCAATTGAAACTAATGAAGCCTGAAAAATTACCTATCTATCGGTACCTGGTTCGACTTTCAGGTCATTGGCGTTCAGGAGAAAGAAGCGTGACATAGAAAGATAGTTAGAAAGATAGAAAGAAAGATAGTTAGAAAGATACTCAGTTTTTAATATAAGTAGATATAACTGAAGCATTTGAAGGGAAACATCTAAAATTTTCGACGAACATTTCAAAAAACAAAAGTACATTTTTCAGGAAATATTATTTCCTTTTCTACACTAGACTCTGGTGGAACTAAAATCGTTGAAACTAAAAATTTGTTTTAAAACAAATTGACAATTTGAAAATTTATGAAATTAGAAATAAATGACAAAATACTTCCTAAGGTTCATCCTAGGTGCAAGGAGGAAGCTATTGAACTTTAATTTTAAGTTCAATTAGTTTTATTCGAATTCAAAAAGCGCAAAAAATATATTAAAGGTGTTTAATTAAGTCTTCGTTAATTAATGTCATCAGAAGACGCCACGTAGCTCAAGACGCTCCGATCAACTCTGAACAACCGGTTTCGTACATGTTTACAATTTCTGTTTTCGCTAGTTTTATTTCTGTTTTTTCTCTTCTAAATACCCATCGTCCTTTAAGAATTTACCGCCCCTTTGAGGAGTCTAATCGCCCTTCAGGAGCAATCGCCCCTATGCGGGGAAACACTTGTTTAATAGTTGATCGACTTAAAATGTTAAAAAAAAAAAAAAAATCCGCCATAGATTCGAAGCAAATTAGTACACGTATGTAATCCTTCTGCACTTTAAAGTAGATTAATTGACTTTATGTTCGCCCCCCCCCCCGTTTTTTTTATTTAAAGGAACTTTGTGAGAATTTTTTTAATAAAAATGTAGGGGAGAAGCACTTTTTACTTTTCTGGGCCCCCCACAAAAATTATTTCTGTATCCGCCCCTGCTCTGTGGCGGATAAAATGTGATTATCATTAACATTATGCTAAACAAGCACAAAATGTGACATGTGAAAAAAGTCATGACACACAACATGCGTCAGTACCTTTTTTTCTAACCTTGGCCGATCGCATCTAGCCAGTTCGCGAACTGGCTGGCCAAAGCCCGAAATCAAGGAAAGATCGGACTTTGGCCAGTCATTTTGAGGCGATATTGGCCATTTCGCGAACTGGCCGACTTCGGGCTTTGGCCGTAACATATGTGTATATATATATATATATATATATATATATATATATATATATATATATATATATATATATATATATATATATATATATATATATAAACATTTCTTCTTTACCCATTAATGAATAAGTTATTAAAAATAAGTTACTTAAATGCATCAATATTTGCTAACTCTATTCTATACTGAAATTGCTTTTCATGGGAAAAATATCCTGATAAACCACGGGGAAAATATCCGAGCCAACTTTAAAATTTCGCACAGGGTGCCCTGCCTACGCCATAGGCGTGTACAGAGCTTCAGCAATGAGGTACCATAATACCAGCAGGGAGCCTAGGGGTTTAAATAATTGCCAAAAGAGAACTGCTAGGCCGTTCCGCGGTCAAAAAATTAGATGGATGTATGGTGCTCCTTGACTTTTTCAAAATTTCTTAAATATTAAGAGACTTTTAAGCTTCTGATTTAAAAGAGAATTAGGCAGTCATTACTAGATGTATTTACTATATATGTATGTAAATACTTAAAATATGAACCTAATTATACTCATAATATTAGCTTAGAAATAGGTGGGTTTTCTGCGGGAAAATTTTCAAAATTGTTGACTGAAAAATGGATCAGAGACGCTTTCTCTACCATTTGGAACTTTTAAAATGCAACGCTGGTTATCTCTGACATGATCAGGGATGAGGATTCCGGGGCTGTTCTCCAGAACTTTTTTGAACTTGTAGTTATAAAATGCAGTTTTATCTTTGGTAATGTGGGAATGAGAGATTCGGGGATCCTATATAGGAAATGTGTCAAAATTGAGACTTTAAAAACGCGATTGTAGGCCATCTCTAGTTCTGTTAAGGGGACTGGCAATTTTTCGATTTTGACAATTGTGCGGCAAATGGCGGGTTTCATCAAGGGTAGTATTCACGATATTTTGTTACAATATTGTTACAAATTTTGTAAACAGTTGTTATTTTTTTATTCTTTTGAGCTTAATTTTTGAAAATATTGTAAAATTGTTCCATTTATTCCATTCATTTTCAGTCAAAATTATCGTTGTTTTTGTAACTTTACCAGTATGTTGACTTTACCTGTCATGCACTATTTAACATTGTGTCTATATGATTAGCGAGAAATTTAAGAGACATATGCAAGTCGGCATCATTTTTGGCACTATATTAGGCTGGAAATCGTCAAGTGTCACCAATTTTGATAACATTACAATCCTAACATAATTAGTAACTGCAACATTTTGAATGTAACAGAACTTTCTCGAATAGAACATTTAAAAATGTACTAGAAATTTGTAGATGCATCTTAAGTGGGTATATACAAGTATACATAGCCACTGCATCAATGCAAATTAGCTTAGTCTCGTGTGTCATTCACCCAGCTTGTTTTAGCTCTGCTTTGTATGGAGCCTTGAGCTGTGATTTCGACAGTTTTTTTCACGTATTTGGATGTAAATACGTGTTTTACTGTCAAGTGTACTGAGTTTGACAAAATACCTACGTAATAGAGCTATGGATGTTTAGTAAGGGCTCTGCTCCACATTGACGTAAAGCAGAAAAATAAAGCAGAAACGTAAAACGGATTAAAAGGTGTTCCTAAGGAAAGTGCCCGGATTTTCGGTTTCTGCCTTCGGTTTCGGTCGCGTTTTCTGCTGATGTGGAGCAAGGCCCTAATTGTTAACTGCTTTATGGCACATACTCTAAATAAATTTACTGTATTCTTCTCAAGATTGGAATCGTCATTTTGAAAAAGTTCTAAGGTGTGCAGGACTCATAATAAATTGGTAAAATAAATCGAAATAAAATTGATTTTACGGAGAAATCTGCAAATAAAATATGAATAATCAGTCAAGAAAGCTTTTGCTTGGTTCATCTCTTCAATTTTCAAATTGAAAACGAAAGATGCTTCCTGCAGTAATTAAAGGGCTTTACTTTACACGTTTAAAAGACCTCGAGCCTCAAATCCCACCGTCAATGCTGAAAATATCCCGAGGTGCTTAACCTTGAACCGTAACCGAAAAAGAATTTCATTTCTCCCGGGGGCGAAAGAAAACAGATCGTCTGAGACAGAATGAAAAATATAATAAACTCTCTCCAAAAGTATATTTCCCGAAATTTAAGACAGTAAGAATCGACGCAATGAGATTATCAATGCTATCCGAGGCTGTTCCTTTGCGGGAACGGAACAATTTCTTTTGACGCTGTTAGCGACATCTAGCCCACTCCCCCCTCTGGATATCGATTTCAGCTTTTAGATTTTAGGTCGAATCGAAGTCGGGAGGATTTTATCGCTTCAAACTGAAAAGCGGGACTCTCCCTTTAATTTCGGAAAAAGCAATCTTTGAAGGTTTTTTTTTTCCCGCTTTTAATCTTCGTTGGTATGGAATTAGCGAATAATCTTAATGAGGTTAGAGTTCAATGACATAGCGTGATCATCACGCATGTGCTTTGCTGACCACTAAGTATCGGACGTGCCTGAAATTTGAAGTGATGATCCATACTTTATGGCTGGGTTTTCTGGACAGAAGGAGATCTTTTTAAATTATTTTGTTCACTGCGCATAAAACAGGAGGGGGGGGGGCGCGGAGGGCAAACCATGAAATTAATTCGATTATCTTAGCATGAAACGGACGAGGCGAATCTACTCTGCCCTGCTTGGCTTCATGGCATTTTGTAGGAGTTACATAAACATGTCTTTCAGGCAGTAGCGTACATAGACTTAGGTGCGCCCCCTGCAAGATTTGTAAGTGTGCCCCCCAACCCCCTATTAAAATATTTAAAAAAATTTCCCGTGTAAATCATAGGGCTGTTTTTCTGAATTGTGTGCTCTAAAATCTCGTGCGCCCCTTCTTCGCCGCAGGGGCTGGGGGGGGGGTGCTATCTATGCAACTGCTTCCAGGGTAGCTTTGAGGCACAACTTCTTTATTTCAAACTACGTCACTCCTATTTTGATAGGTTCATTGTATTTGTAGGTATGAAAAGGAAGAAAATAACTCCTAAAATGTTGTATAAAAGGGCCGGGCTCCACATCAGCAGAAAATCAACAGAAAGAGAAGGCAGAAACCGAAAATCCGGGTACTTTTCACAAGAAAATTATTTAATCCATTTTACGTTTCTGCTTTACGTCAATGTGGAGCTTGGCCCTTACTATCGAAAATTCAAAATAATAATTAATCTTAAATATATTTATATCGGACTGGTTTTATGTCATAAATGGGATGGAAAATAAATTACTTTTTTTTTTAATTTGTGCAACTTTAGAGCAGGAAAGTTCAATTTCTAAATGTTAACAAAATCTGTTTTTGTAGCTTCCATAATTAAATGACGTTTATCATTTAGAAAATTGCACTGAATATTACAATGTAAGAGAAACAACTCTTCAACAACTTTTAAAATAATTTCCTGACTTGAATTATGGAATCACGCAATTAGCTATGTAAAATACTCTTTTTTTTCTTCAAATTGTGCAAAGTTAGAAAAAACTGGCATGGCTCGAAATTGCACTGATTTACTGTATTATAAAAATTGAATAAATACCTTTGTGCTGAAAAATCAAATCAGAATAATCAACGTAATAACGCACAAAATTTGCAAGAATCTACAGCTTAGATCCAGCTTTTCTCGGATGACTTTTCAGCCTAAAGCTCACATATCATTGCATTGAAAAAAAAGGTTCCTTGTATCCCCGAAGCACGTATCTGCAGATTCTTGCAAATTTTGTGCGTTATTATGTTGATTATTCTGATTTGACTGTACTATAGTTTTAGAGCGGTGTAATTTTATTACATTAACACCCTTTCTAATAATATTTTACAAAAATATAAATGAATAAAAACGAACAGATGTTTGAATAAAATGAAGCGTAAAACGATTTTTTAAAAAAAGTTTTCTCGTTGAAATACGTCAGCCTAAAGCTCACGTTTCATTGCATTGAAAAAAAAGGTTCCTTGTAGCCCCGAAGCACGTATCTGCAGATTCTTGCAAATTTTGTGCGTTATTATGTTGATTATTCTGATTTGACTGTACTATAGTTTTAGAGCGGTGTAATTTTATTAAATTAACACCCTTTCTAATAATATTTTACAAAAGTATAAATGAATAAAAGCGAACAGATGTTTGAATAAAATGAAGCGTAAAACGATTTTTTAAAAAAAGTTTTCTCGTTGAAAAATCCTTCTTCCTCCCAAGCAACTCAATCATTAATTTTTAAAAGACCAACCAACATTGAATGACATAAAAGGCAAAACACACTACCATTAAAATGACATAACTAATATCACGCTGAAAGAATTTCATACTGAATGCATAATTCAAATCTAGTACTAATTTTTTTTTCAGGAAATCACGAATTTCGTGAAAATTCATTTATAAAAATATAGTTGATAAATATTTATATCGCCTTTAGCCTTTAGCCAAAACTATCTTGTACCGTAATATAAGTAGTAAAAGCTTACATTATTCATGAAGTGCAGATAGATTTAGCTATCTACATACTTTTTTTTTGGAACTTGCAGCTGCACGTAAGACGATCAATAAAAGAGAAGTGGGAAAAATCGTCGTAAAAGCATCAAGGCCCAAAGGGTATATTCTACATGAAGCAAAGCAAAATAATAGCAATAAAATTTCAGATTGGTATGTCTTCTGCATTTCTGCTTTATGCTCTAACAGTTTTTATGTTGGTGTATGAATATTTAATTAAATTATGCACTTTTCTAATTCTTGTTTGTTTCAAGGAATGTAACAGTGAAATTCTGATAATTTCTTTAAATAAAACGCATTTTCAAAAAAGCAAAAAAATTGAAATTATAACGTTAAAAAAATAAAAATAAACTTTCATGAATCGTAGAATTTAGAAATTCTGAAATTAGATTTTGATTTTTTCCTTTGCTTTTACTGCGTCTCTTTTGGTCGCCTCTCTGGTTTTGTTTTTATGTGCCTTTGCTTCCTCTCAGTTTCTCCGAGTACATCGGAATCTCTCTTGCATTCTAAAAATCTATATAGCTGATATATTGGATTCAATCAATTTTTGCAGCTATAATCTAAAAAATTCAGGACGTTAAAATGATTTCGGAGCTGAATGGTTTTGCTCTTAGTTTATCCACAAGCATCATCGTAGCAGTTGACGTAATTGATTGTAAGGTATAACTAAAAAACTTGGAGCAAAAATAATCGAAATTTAAAATTTGTTTACTAAAATTTCTATGGGTAAAAAGTACTCTTTAAGCAAAATTAAGGGTTGAACTGAGTATTTCTATAATAATGAATTCTCAATAAAGTGCTACCAAAATTGTAGAACACAATTTCATAGTTCAGTTTAAATCTTTCGCCATTTCACAAAAGTTACGGTCTGGCCGAAGCATGAGGTGTAGTTCGGTCGCTTCGGCCTATATGAAATTATGTTGTAAATTTTTCCTTTTACAATTATAATTCCTTAAAATATTGCTCTTCAAGCAATACGCAATTATAAAATACAATAAAACATAGAAGAAGATTATATTTAATTAACGTTATTGTTTATTGAGCACTTGAAACCAGAAACTTCAATAATTAACAGCATATGTTATTTAATTTGAAAGTTCTTATGAAATATATATATATATATATATATATATAAGGTAAATTAAATTACATTTAATTAATAATTACATAAACAACATAAGTTGCTTTAAAATTAAGCTAAAATGCGGCTTTCTTTAAACATTTCTAGTGTTGACACTTCTAAGGGGGAAAAAATCAAATAGCGTTTTCTAGTATTTTATCAAACAATAATTAATGAATATTAATGAATTTTTAAACCAAATGGAAAATGTTTTACAAAATAACTTTTAAAAGAGAGATAAAAATAAGCAGGCATAAGCTCTTATCGTAAAATAATGTTTTTACCGAAATAATTTTACTCGTATGCATAACACAAAACTGTTACAATTGCTTTCATTACTGTTAAAGTTCGGTGGTTTTTAAAGCACTAAAGCCAAGTCAAAATATCTAACTCAGCCAATCAGAAATTCTTACCCTTTAGAAATCTGGAAAAACAAAAATAACCGGTCTTTTTTTTGAACGGATGAGGTAGAAATAGATATCAGGAACCTCGATTCGCATCGGCAAAACCGGGATAGAATACTCAACGTACCGCTCTGTTTTCGGTGATAGGAAAGGATTTGTTTTCAGTGAGGTTTCGTTGAATTTAATATCATGTTTTACGATTTGAAGAGTTTTTTTTTTCACGAAGCGTTCCTCCAATCTCTCTATTTTGTCAAAAAAAAAAAAAAAAGATATCTTATTTTTAATATCATTGTGACAAAAATAAATTTCACATTTATTTATTCATTTATTTCATGTTTACTTCACTTTTATTTATTTTTTGGGAAGGAGGGGGGGGGGGGGAGAATATTTGAAGAAAAAATCAAACATTAACTGCTATAAAATATCATTTTTAGCATTAAAATTGAAATATTTTAAACAGCTTTACGGTTTTGAACATAAATATTCTGATTTAATTCATATCTTGCTAATTTTTTTTCCTGTCAAAATTTGTAGTGTTATTGTAAACTTAAAACGTTTAGAAAAAGTGTTTCTTAATTTCCCATAAGTTATGAGTTATGAGTTTAACAGGTTTTTCTATAGCTGCCTACTCATATATCCTAATCATAGAAAACATTCTGATCGTATCTAATAGCTTGTTAGTTTACTTTTATTCAAGTGCACACTATAGTGAAGAGTTTCCTGACTTTAGCGCGAAGAAAATCAATTTTTCTCGTGTATCTTTTTTCCTTGGAATTCTTGGAATCTTTCGTGAGTTATTTTGCTGCTAATTAAAAGCATAGTGAATCGTAATCGTTGGAAATATTTTCTGTAACTTTCTCTGTAAGATCATTAACAAGCGTGTTCGTTTCAGAGTTGAACATAATGTGCTTTATGCAATATTACGCCAAGTTTATTCAAAACGGCGATGTCTTTTTTAATTTTTTTCTGAAGGAAATGACTCTACCCGTTGCAGCGCTATCATAAAATACGAAGTTTAAATGTGGGTAAGCAGCCAAATGGTTTCAAGGATCATAAAGGTATGTGATACATTCTAGGGTTTTAAGAACTTGTAGATCGTCGAAAGAGACTACAGTGAACTCTCACTTATACGCCGCCTCATTTATACGCTTTTTTCACTTATACTACGATTTTAAATGGTCCCAGCGCATTCCATAGCATAATAATGATAATATCATTCGTTTATGCGTCGCTCTAAAGATAAACATTTCACTTGTGTGCTGAATTTTCCGCAAAATGTGAAACATTTAATTTATTTTCTTTAAAAAATAAGCATGTTTCTTCACTGGTCTTTTTTCTTCATGAACTAGAGTTTGGAGAGGGACAATTATCTATTATGTATCGTTTTAAAGGAAACAATTTATGATCAGGTATGCTACAATTTTTGTTTTCACTTTATCATTGTAGTTACGTTACAGTAATTGCCAAACCGTAGTAATATGTCCCTTTTCTACACAAAAATTCTTATTCATTCTCTCATCTCCTATGTTGTGTTTTAGTCCTTTAAATAGGCTTGTTCACTTATACGTCTCTCTCACTTATGCGCCTTTTTCTGTTGGTCCCTTGAGCCGCCGTATAAGTGAGAGTTCACTGTATTTTACTAGGTACTTTTTACTATGAATAACAGTTGTATAGGTAATATATTTTTTTATTGCTTTGCGAATGTACTCGACTAATTATTTTGAGTGCACGTAGCTTTTCATTTAATATTAAATTCCATTTTCTTGAAATTACAGGAAAAAGCACAATTAGAAACTACCTATTACGAACTGATATTTTCGAAACTTTCATTTGAAATCATTTGAATCGAGTTCATTTGAATTTTTGAATAAGGCGTAACCGAAAGTAGACTACCTGAAAAAACCTTATCTAAGCAAAAAAGATTGCTAATGAGAGCATTTATTTAGTATTAGTATGATTATTTAAGTAGTGAGTAAAACTTAAGCTTATGCTTGATGAAGAGAGGCTACTTGCTTGCTACCAAACAAATGTAGCTGTCCCGGGATTAGATCGAAGTAGAGTTAGGTGAGATTTCAGTACAGTATCGGTCTTGCTAGTCATAAATGCAAAGCAAGTTTTTAAATCAGTTGTTATTTTGTAGCAGACAGGCCTGCAATTTGGGGTACTCTGCTTCAGTTTTTCAACCGTACCGTAATTTGGTGTGAAGTCGGTTTTTCACGGCACACATGCCATAAGGACCCGTTCGTAGGGTAGGTAACCATTCGCAGCACAACACATTCCCACAAAAAAATGACAAGGACAGGGGAGAGAAAGTGCATCCAAGGTTCGAACCCGAAACCTTCCCATCTGAGGCAGACTTCTCTGACCACTAGACAAGGTGGCAGGCTTTTTATTTTTGTTTATTATTTTTTTTATATCAGCATTTAAGGATTTAGGCAACAGAGAAGAAAATCCATCGTCGTAGCTAGGGCAACCTAACCCGGCAGCATTGTGAGGTCTGCGTAGTTTCTAATCATAGCAGCACGACGCTGCCAGGTTAGATTTGCCCCAACTATAGGACTTTCATTTGAGGCATCTCATTTTTCATCAGCATCTCGAGCAACAATTAATCAAATAACGTTTTACCAACCAAAAACGACTTACTTTCCAGAAAGGAGGACGGAGAGTCTCTGATCGGTGGTAGTGACCCCTTCCATTGCGTAGTGCTCCCCCGTCTCGAGGGGTTCGATGTGCGCATACCGGATCAGCTGACGAAACTGGTCCTTACCCACCTTCAGGGGAGCGAAAACCTGTTGAGAACAGCACACACATTTGATGACGAGGAATTTTCTAACAGCACTATTTCAAGTTGTGGACCTGCTGGACTGTCTAAAACTTGCCTACTTTTTTTTCATATATCTTAAGAAGAAATTTAAACGTAATTACGAAATAATTCAGGTTGCACTGTGCCGTTTATAATTTGGAAGAAGTTCTTCAAACTTTTATGTATTTAGTTCTAAAAAAAAGAAAGAAACACATGTGCAATCTCTAGACACATTATGAAAAGAAAATCATTCCTATGAACATTGACATCCAAATGATTTTAATTCACCATTTTGGTGTACTGTATTAGTAAAGCATTGCGTTGTGATCAAAATGTCGTGTAATAACCAGTAGAGTGATGGCTTCAGTCTACCGATGAATTCTGACAAAAAGCTGTAAGTGTTTTTGCAAAAAACCGTAATTATAAAGAAACGCCCCAATGAAGTTGTAACGAAATTACTGTTTTCATCTCTTTTCTTTCAAGTGTTGTCCTAGTAAGGGGGAAAAAACAAAAACAAGTTACGTTCCAGTAGCACCGCATGTTTGAAAAAATCTGGATCTGCATTGAGTGATTCTGAAATAACATAGCTTTTATAACAAGATTTACTCACACCCATGAAGCAGCCTGACAAGAATCAACCTAGTTCGCCCCCATTAACCCCTTATAAGACGATTTTTACCTATCGGTATTGTATTAAAATTATTTTCTAGATTAAGATCAGTTGTAGAAAAGAAATTCGTGTAGAAGGTTTGACCATTAATATTATTTATCTTTTAGGAGTATCCACTTTTTTTTTTGTCAGGAGGAGAGGTACTCTTGCCGTATTTAAATAATGATATTTTGTATTTCCTACAATTTTGACAGAACCCACTATGTTTTCACTTTTCCGATATGGTCAAATTGTTTATTTATCTTTTAGACGGGAGGAAGGGGTACTCTTGTCGTATTTAACCTGTTAACTGGGTATGACGAAATATTTCGTCATATATAAAAGCCTACAGCAATGGGCATGACGAAATTTTTCGTATATTCTTATTGTGCATTTCAGTGTTTTATATATTTTTATTATTGTGTTGTATTATTTACATACTGAGATGTGAATTATTATTTGTGGTGTGATATTACTTATCGCTGCGAAAAAAAAGTCCCCATTGTGAAACGAGTTGAACAATAGCTAATTCCCCGGTTAACAGGTTAAATAATGATAATTTATACTTCCCACAACTACGACAGAACCCACTATGCTTTCGCTTTTCCGATATGGTCAAATAGTTTATGGACATCAACATTTGTCGAAGATGAACGGAAGATCGTTATTTTCACTCTGCCTTATAAAAAGCTAATGGGCAGAAAGGTAGGCCTTCTAGAAAAGTCGCCTGGATGGGCCTCTATAAAAACTGTCATGACCAATCTCTAGGTATTCTTGTATTTTGAAGAAAAAAAAAATACGAGAAGGTCATTAGCAAAAGGATGTTTGCGGACTTTTCCACGTTTTGAGCAAAA
The DNA here is from genome assembly GCA_038373865.1 of Uloborus plumipes. Taxonomy (NCBI): domain Eukaryota; kingdom Metazoa; phylum Arthropoda; class Arachnida; order Araneae; family Uloboridae; genus Uloborus; species Uloborus plumipes. The sequence goes on along the minus strand of JAXGGA010017204.1, from coordinate 7,754 downwards.
CGTGTGAAAAGTTACGACTAAAGGCACACTCTGCCCACGGTTGTTATGGAATTGGCAACCATTCAGATACGGCGAGTCTATTTGAGTGAGGGAAAAGTTAAAATTTCATATGCCTAATTCAGTGCGACTCAGCTAAATTTAGAAGTTAACACACATTGTGCAAGAATTGGCATACCTAAAAACTAATAGATGCGTCTATCTCTTCCTCTAAACCGGATATTTGCCTCTCCATCTCATCCGTTTTCAGACAGTAGACTTTCATTAAAACGTTATATAACAGCACTTGCCAAGTCTTCTACTACCATGTGTTACCAGTAAACAGATGAGAGTTTCTTCTACCTCTTCCAGTCTACCTACCATATCGAAAGCTTTAATTTTTGCTTTGCTTCCCGGTGCATTAATTACTCTAAGGTATCGACCATGTAGAAGGTTAAAAAAGTAATTAAGTAAAATGGTACACAGTGAAAAATTTCCCTGATTCTTCACGGCAAAAAGTACTGACATCCATGTTGGCAGTACTTTTTACCTTAAAATCATTTTACTGCAAATTTTACGATAGAAAAAATGAAAACGCTTTTGTTAGTTGCGTTAATAGAAAAGAACGAGATAAAAACAGTGGTGTACGAACCTGTCCTCATATTGCTCGCAGAACAGTGCGCTGACCTCTATATTGATTATTGATAAGAGGAGAGTGGGAATGCGGAATTATATGCTTTATACCACAAGTCACGTAGTGTACCAACAGGCGCTGTACCAATCCGCTTACTTTTTCTGTCATAGCTTACAGCAAAATTTTTCTGCACTGTATACACTCATTAGTAACATTTACCTCTGAAATTTCCCGAGTTTTCGACGGTCTGTCCATGAAAACCGCGCCTAACACTTGCGAAAAGTTCCACTTAAAAAAGGGTAGATGGGTTGAGGGTGATAACTTTCCGAAGTTTTCAATTTAAAACTTGCATTTGCTATATCCTTTTGACATATTCAACTAAACTATGTATTTGAAATTAGCATCGTTCCACGTTGTTTGATACGGTTCAAAATGCTTCTTATTATTCTTCCCTTTATTGTTATCTTACCTAAAGGCCTGGTTTCCAAGATTGCGTTTTCCAACGGACAGGTGTGCGTCACCGTTTTTTTGCAGCGGAGTTCCTTCTACGCATGCGCGCAAGATGACGGCGCATGCGTAGAAGGATCTCCGCTGCAAAAAAACGGTGACGCACACCTGTCCGTCGGAAAACGCATCCTTGGAAACCAGGCCTTAACACCCCTATTTCGGTAAGATCAGAGAAGACCTGACGCATGAGTAAATGCGCGGAAGGTTTTGCCTAAGAAGATCAGACATTACCTTGAGATAAAGCTCTTGCAGCTCCGGGGCTATCCTCGGCGGCAGGTGCCTGTAGGCGAGGTAGGCGGCCTGCGCGCAGTTGGCCAGCAGCAGCGTCGCGTTCCAGGCCATCACGTCGGGGCTGGTGCAGGCGCGGCTGAAGGCGGTCCAGGCGCAGGCGGCCAGGAAGGCGGCCGCCATGAGCGTGCGCGAGGCGAAGGCGTAGGCGGCGTGCCTGCGCGCCACGGGCACCGCCAGCGCCACGGCCAGCAGGCAGTGCGCGGCCTGCAGCAGCAGGTGGCGCGTCTCGCCCCAGGGCTCGCAGCGGGTCAGCGGGGCGGAGTCGTTGCCGAAGTGGGGCTGCATCCGGGCGCCATCGGGCGACCGGGAGGGGGGTCGCTCTCAGCCCTCGAGGACCCTCCGCATCTCGAACCGGCAACCTGATGAGAGAGAGACGAAAAGGCAGAGTTATTAGTTTTTGTTGTCTTTCGGACATACACTTTCGCTCCAAATTGTTAACTTATAAACTTTTTTTAATATAGGAATGATTGGGATAAGTGGGACCCTTTTCAGAACAGTTCGTTTTTGAATCCTTATACAAAGGTTTTGAAATATATGTTATAAAATGTATTGATTTATTTTATCTTGGACTTTATAAACAAAAGTTCATCATTATTTTCTAAAAGAATATATGATCTCTTTAGCGATTATTTTTTTTTTAAGAAATCACATGGGGCTCATTAGTTACTCAGCTTTTTGAAAAAGTAATTTCAAACATTTCTTTGCTTAAACTCCCCTTTTTTTCGGGATTTTTTTTTTAATCCAAGTTCTTTGACCTAGAAAAATGTTGCATGAACCCAGATATATGCAAAACCAATCACTGTGATGAAATGAGATATGAGCATTATAAAAAGTATAAAAGACACATGCATATTTCAGTTTTTGTACTTCCATTAATTCGGACGACCTGGATCCCCTAATTGTGAAATGCTATTCACATTCTTTAAAGTACCAAACAAATGACAAAACTATTGTCGTTATTAAAAAGTTTTGCAATCTTATAGCTTTAAACGAGCAATTCTTGTATATATATATATATATTTCAGATCTTGAAAACGGCTCTAACGATTTTGATAAAATTTTGTATTTCGATAAAGATTTGGTTTTTGAGCTCATCTACATCGGCGTTTCTTCTGTAAAAACGCGAGTTTTCACAAAAAAACCCCCAGTTTTGTGCCTTCATTAAAAGTTTAAAAAGATTTCTTTCCACGATTTTCTTTAAGATTACTATCATTGTTACTGTTTCATAGCAACCACGTTTTATTATAACAATGGGTTTCATATTTTTCATTTCATTTGGAGCCGAAGGCGCGGGAGAGGTTGATTAGAATGAATGCAGTGTTCCTGTTCTCCGGTTTCATATTTAATCACATCAGCGTAAATTTAAATTTTTAGGGTATTGGCAAACGAGTTTTGGCAACGTTAGAATTGTTATTGATTTTGAAATGTAAAGCGATCGATCAAAATAAAGTTATTGTGGTGTGATTTTACGTTGCGCATCGTTTAAATAAGGTTGTGATGATGATGTCTTGTCCAAATAAGGTTGTGTTTTTTAAAATAAATTACGGCTGTTTTAAATGCGTAGTTGCAACCAAGGACTTAAAAATGCTTTTCAAGTTAATCTAAATACACTGCTCGACATTGAAAATGCAACACCAAGAAGGAGTGGTCAGAAATTGATGAAATTTGGTAAGAAGACAGAGACAGCATGGAACAATAAGTGATATTTATTTCAAAATAAATAAGCAAAATTTAGAGCGAGGACGGCGTCGGCTCAGTAAGAAGTAGGACCACCGCGGACAGCGATGCACGAAGAAACACGTCTAGGCATGGAGTCAATAAGCCTGCGGATGGTGTCCTGAGGGATGGCACTCCATTCCCTTTCAACCATTTGCCACAGTTCGTTCTCTGAACGAGGCAGTGACAGGTTCTGCAAACGGCGTCCAATCACGTCCCACACATGTTCGATTGGTGACAAGTCAGGAGAGTATGGTGGCCAGGAAAGCATCTGTATACCTAGTAGAGCATGTTGGCTGATTCGAGCACTGTGAGGCCGGGCGTTATCCTGTTGAAAAATTGCATTTGGCAGACCCTGAAGGTAGGGAATTGCCACCGGCCGCAGTACATTATCTACATATCGTTGGGCCGTCATAGTGCCCCGAATACGAACTAGAGGTGATACGAAATTGTATGCAATAGCGCCCCAAACCATTATGCCACGTTGTCGCGCTGTGGGGCGTTCCACAGTTACTGCCGGATTCGATCTTTCTCCACGTTGACGCCACACACGTATGCGATGACTATCGCTGAACAAACAGAAGCGGGATTCATCTGAGAACACTACGGTTTGCCATTCTGCCATCCACGTCACTCTAGTCCGGCACCATTCCAAACGTTGGAGTCTGTGCTGTGAGGTCAATGGCAGTCTTCTTAGCGGGCGCCGTGATTGCAGGCCACGTGCAACCAGTCGATGGGAAATGGTTCTGGTCGACACAGGAACATCCAGGGTACCTTGCACGTGCTGAAGAATCGACGTACAATTGACTTTCGGGTCCGCCACAGCTTGTCGGTGAATCCGTCGATCCAAGCGGTCTGACGCACAGAGTTGAGATACATAGAGAGAGTGTGTGGTAACCTTTCCGCCGCCAGAACCTACCTGGCTTTAACCACGTGATCTACAACCACCGCAGCGGATCATAGCATGCACTTCTATGGAGATGAACTGTTGTTTTGAGATAAAATGGTTTCTAAATGTTGTGCAAAGAAAAATCGGTCAGGGGAGGACCAATAACATTCCATAGGTAAGTTTAGTCTGCAATAATATCTCAGTTATTTTCAAAACTCTTGCTTTAATTGTTAAAAATAAAGTTAGAAAGATTTTTATCACTTTTTTGGCGAGTAACATTTTATGAACAAAATTAACAATTTCAGTTGAGCGTTTTCGCTTGCTATCTTTGATCACACAGAATGCATAGAAATCCATATCCTCACCGATAGAGTAAATCTGTGACTTCAATAAGTTCTATTTCAACAAATTAATGTTTTTGCATAGTTTGTGGGGAATGTAAAGCCTTGATTTAAATGCCATTAAATTACCATTTAAACATTTTATTCAATTAGAAGTATTTGCCCTTTCTTTCTGGAAAAAGTTACAGCAAAAGTGAAATACTCTATTTTTCGTAATTCGAACTTTTTGCACTATTCATCTGTCGGTCTGACCTTATACCGCACAAGCAGAATGAAAGGGCATGTCTCAAAAATTGCATTTTTAAAAAATCACATCCTCTACTTATGATGTTTTTTTTTATTCATTCTCTACTGAACTATGTGTAACTAATTATAAATTGTTTGTACATACGTAAAGCAACTGCTTTTATAAAGATTATTTCTCGCAATTTCGGGTGGGGGGGGGGGGGGTCTCAGATAGTTTTCCAACAGCTTATCAGGATATTTTGTTCCTGTAAAGAAGTTTCAGTGAAGATCAAAATTACTCAATTTTGGCTTTTTTAGTTACTTATTGATTGATGGTTGAAGAAGGTATGATTTTTTTATTTTGAACAAATTGTACTAAAAGCTAGAAAATTCTAGTTTCTAAGAGGGGGCTTGAGACCCCCCCCCCCCGCCTCCCCCCCCCATATATTTTTCATAAACATGAAGTCCTTGTTTCTGTTTTAATTTCGTTGAATAAAAAATAGGTAAATTTTGCCAAATATTGCAAAATCCTGCGCCTTTTAAAATGAAACTTTTGTTTGTATGTGTGTGCTCTTTTAAAATACTTTATTATTACCCTTTCATCAAAGAAATGAATATGTGTTCTGCAGGGCCGCCGTTTGAGGGGGGATACTGGATCTCTCTCTACTACCGGGGGCCGGAGATTTGGGGGGGGGGCAGTAAGGTTATGAACATGTTTTCCAGTAATAGTGTCAATAATTTCATCAAAAAAAAAAAAGCTGTTTTTCAAAAAAAAATCTTGCTTTCCATTGCCGATTCTCAATATGAAACAACTGCTTGCATAAACACTAATGAATGAAACACGCTTGCGCAAAGGAAAATGCACCGCTTTCCAAAAGCAACAGAAACTCGTCAAACGTAAAACCAAGTCTAAACTGTCATTGACAAATGTCTCTTGCACTTTAAGAACAAGAATCAAGTAGCCCAGGGACACTTATCTCTAACATGGAAAAGTTATGCAACTTTTTCTGTATCCAGATACTGTATTAAAAAATATATTTTTACAAAAACTTCGAATTACAGTTTTAAAATTTACATTAAGGCTACAGTGGACAAATAAAATTGATTTTTTCGTTTAATGATTTATATGTCTAAAACTTTGTGTGCTTGTATTATTGTATATTTACTACACCTAAAAGCATAAAAAACACAAATTAGTGCAAAAACAATGAATAATTTTTTTTTCAAATTTCAAATTTAAATATTTTTTTAACAAAATTTCAAAATGTTCCAGGCGTCGCAATTTTTTTTCAAACTTTGAATTTCCACTTAATTTTCAATCATTAGGCATGATTGCATAAAACAATGCATTACATGCAATGTTTTATGTGATAGTTTATAAAAGATGGCTAAAAATGAAAATTTATATGATTTTCTCAACTGAAAATTTTTATTTTCAGCCATTTTTTATAAACTATCTCATAAAACATTGCATATAATGCATTGTTTTGTGCCATCATGCCTAATGATTGGAAATTAAGGGGAAATTCAAAGTTTGAAAAAAAAATTGCGACGCCTGGAACATTTTGAAATTTTGTTAAAAAAATATTTAAATTTGAAATTTGAAAAAAAAAATCATTGTTTTTGCACTAATTTGAGTTTTTTATGCTTTTGGATGTAGTAAATATACAATAATACAAGCACACAAAGTTTTAGACATATAAATCAATAATTGAAAAAAATCAATTTTATTTGTCCACTGTAGCCTTAAAACTTAAAAATTCAGTTATAAGCAAATAAACAATACAATATTACATGTGAATGCGATTTCAAACGATTAATTTTGAAGTTTGTCGAACCAAACTTCAAAAATCGTGTTTTTCTGTTTTCAAACTTGTCGTTTCGTGTAAAAAAACATTAAAATCATCTGGCGATACAAATAACGTGAAACTAAAATCAGATGCACACTTTCGTAACTAAAAAAAAAAAAAAAAAAATCCGAAAAAAATATTTTTCTCCATTTTTTTTACAATTGCAAATGTGCTGAAACGACGGCATAAAAATATGCAATTGGAGGGGGGTGGAGTGCATGGGGAGGCCCGGCATTAAAATTGGTACCGGGCCCCATTTCTGGTAGCGGCGGCCCTGGTGTTCTGTGATATATGCATAGACATTGAATGTTTTCTGCTAAATTCATATGCTCATCTATATACAATGCATTCCCCCCCCTCCCCCCCCCAAAAAAAAACTTTTGAAACCTAATTTGAAACAAGTAGAGAATTCAACTTTTCTATTTCGTGCCATGGATTGTTTGTCAGAGATGGAACTTGCAAGCAGCAAATAAACAAATGTCTCGCGAAGCGATCTGAATGATCGAGCGAAAGAAAAGCGCAAGGAAGCATTTGCCTACCAACAGCTTGCAAATGATCGCCAAAAATTTTAACGCGCCAGATCATCAGAGAGAAAGAGAGGGTTTTGTTGTAGATCACGTGATATATCTTAGCGCTACTGACATCCACTGCTTCATCGGGAGATGCGCGGTCTATTCATTTTTAGTCTGTGGTCTGACGTCACTCTGGCTGCACCTGCACCTCTCAATGTGGCTACATTTCCTCTTTCCAACCATCTCCGACACAGCCGATGCACAGTGCTTGCATCCATGTGGGTATCAGCTGCAATTTGACGTATGGACCAACCTCCCCTTCTCAGTCCGATCACCATACCCCTTGTAAAGTCGTCTATATGCTGGAAGTGTCTTCGTTAAGGACGGCGTGGCATTTCCTCCTATCACACGTATCCTTCGAAACAAAAACCAAATTTCTCCGATAATTAGTCTGGCAGAAAAACCAACATGAACATAGCCCACTTTTCAACTTCATTCTCTTATATCTTACTTCACGTGCGTCGGAGAGCTGCGCATTTCATATCATTTGCATAACTCAGTGACGTGCGTCTACGGTAAAATTTGCATGAATTTCTGACCACTCCTTCTTGGTGTTGCATTTTCAATGTCGAGCAGTGTAAGTATACTTCGAAGCAGTAAGTAACCTACCCTAAGCCAGGGCTAAGGCGGAAGGTACTGCATGTATTGCAAGTACTTCGAACTTTAGAAAAAAACACTTTTACAGAACTCTTTTCTTTTTCCGAGCGGGGCTCGGTCGCCAGGTACTGTATCATAATTGTACCAGTTATCAAC
>JAXGGA010017203.1:0-24864 GCA_038373865.1 Uloborus plumipes | reverse complement strand
GTTTTTCATTGCTTATGGCTACAACTAAACAAGCAGGGTCACTATGCATTATGACAGAGGAAATGATTTATGAAAATGTCTTTAAAAACTAAAGTTAAATTAGCAACGTTCCTATTTTCATATTAATAAGAAATCCACAGCCGAAGTATTGTTGAGAAAATGGAAGGCTTTAAAAAACAAAATTCGAAAATCACTTGCTCTGAGAATGAATTCTTCAGCAAAGTTAGCTTTTAAAGATCATAGGTCATATCCATTCGCGAGAAGAAAAGACAGCTGCATCAGATTTATTTAGAAGTTCCAACGGGATATTGGAAAAGAATAATGTCTTTGCAAATAATTTCAGAGAAAATACATAAAGAAGCAAAAGACGGACTTTGAAATGTTTTATTATTCATGTAGTTCTCTAAGGACAGGTGAAACAGGGATCGTGTATTGAAGTACGCAACCTTTCCGATTTTTCTAAAGCATTCTCTTTTCTTTATTATTGTATAAGTATATTTCATCAAATAGAACCTGCAAATGATTAAATGTTATCTAAATTATACTTCGACATTTCCTGTTTCTTGTTACTCTCAATTTTTACAAGCTGGAATTCGTATTTATTTTTTTTTATTTATTCATTTATTTATTTCAAAGTGTTTTAATTTGAACTCGTTTGATGTTTCTTTTTTCTACCATTTCACCATAATTTTTTCAACTATTAATCTCTGTGGGTTAAAACGTGCACAATCCATTGTTACGCAGCTCAATGATGTGTAGTGAAATTTATAAGGTTTTTATTAAAACATTAAGCAGAAATATTAATACTATACATACAAAGCATATTAGAAAGGAAAAGTTCATCCTTCCAGATGAATGTCATCGTCACCGTCTGAAGGAATGCTGAAGATTGCCAATAGGTGGCGCTGGTACATTTGGACGATTATATTATACGAGTGTGGGGGGGAATAGATGTGTGAGGGCATTGATATATATTCTCTAACAAAATCTCTCTTGCAATGGGTAAAACCTCCCACAAACGGAGGGGGTGATCCAGTTTGGACTTTTAAAAATTAGAAATTGAAAAAAAAATAATATGCAATTTGAATAAAATATAATAATTTTAAAAGTTTCCAAACATCATAAGGAATCAAATAATGTCAACTTTAAACTTTTCGAATGGTTAAAAAATACAAAAATATACTTGCAAACGGTGATTCTTATCTCCCTAGTTTTCCCAACGGGTCCTTTACCTATAGCACGTCGTAATACAAAGGAATTAATACAACTTAACTTTTTTTTTCCTCTTTTAATATCTCGCCAATCAACTTTTTAAGAAAATACATTTTGACAATTTTCCCTATTTTTCTACTTTTCTTCCAGAAATTACCATCGAAAAAGTCAATACTCGTTCTCTAAGTGCAAACACTAGAATACTATCATCCTCTTCCTTCTTTAATGATATCATCCTAAGAGAAAACATTAAACACTTTTGTGAGTATATAGCACGATATTAAATATTTTTATAACCGCTTCTGATCATAGTTTAATTCACTCAAGGGTCATTAGTAGCCTAGTTAAGTGAATTCATTAAGAACTTTTCCTTTTTAAATTTGCCTTTGATTTTACTCTTAACGGCTAAAAGACTAAGCTTTGAAAAATTAGAACCCTTTATGCATTTAATTAATAATTAAGATGTTAACTCCTAATGACTTCCATCTTAATAATATAAGCCTTTTTTAGCCTACTTTCCCGTTAAAAATAAAAGAAAGACGAAAAAAGTATTAAAATTGGCTTAATGCATCTAAAAAATATCGCCAAGTCCAAAAAATATCGCCAAATTAAAAAAAATATCGCCAAGTTCAAAAAATATCGCCAAGTTAAAAAAATAAAAAGGTAAAATGAATATCGAAAAATTAAAAATTTGAAAGTAGGGTATTGAGATGGGGAATTTGTGTGTCGGTCTGTCGGTCTGTCGGTCGGTCTGTCTGTCTGTCCCCCCCTAATAACTTTTGAATGAATATTCCGATTTGGACAAACTTTTTTTTGTTGGAAAGATCTCGGCGAGTACAGCTCATTCCCATATTTGATTTTTCGATTTGAACAATTTTTGGTTCAACTTTGAGCCGTTCAAACAACCTGTCCCGCGATGCTAACTTTTTAGTTAACAGTCCGATTTGAACAAACTTTTTTTTGTTCGAAAGATCTTTTCAAGGATACTTCATTCCTGTATCTACATTTTCGATTTGAACAATTTTTCGTTCAACATTGAACCGTTCAAGCAACCTTTCCCCCCTAATAACTTTTGAATGAACATTCCGATTTGAACAAACTTTTTTTTGTTGGATAGATCTCGGCGATTACAACTCATTCCCATACTTGATTTTTCGATTTGAACAATTTTGGTTCAACATTGAACCGTTCAAGCAACCTTTCCCCCCCCTATTAACTTTTGAATGAACATTCCGATTTGAACAAACTTTTTTTTGTTGGAAAGATTTCGGCGAGTACAACTCATTCCCATATTTGATTTTTCGATTTGAACAATTTTTGGTTCAACTTTGAACCGTTCAAACAACCTGTCCCGCGATGCTAACTTTTGAGTGAACAGTCCGATTTCAACAAACTTTTTTTTGTTCGAAAGATCTTATCAAGGATACTTCATTCCCGTATTTACATTTCCGATTTGAACAATTTTTCGTTCAACATTGAACCGCTCAAGCAAGCTGTCACCCCTAATAATTTTTGAGTGAACAGTCCGATTTAAATAAACTTTTTTTTTGTTCGAAGGATCTCAGCAAGGATACTTCATTACAGTATTTAAATTTTCAATTTGAACATTTTTTCGTTCAACATTGAACCGTTCAAGCAACCTTTCCCCACCTAATAACTTCTGAGTGAACCATCCGAATGGAATAAACTTTTTTTTGTTTGAAAGATCTCGGAGAGGTTCATTCCCTTATTTCGCTTTTTGGTTTGAACCGTTTTTCGTTCAATATTGAACCGTTCAGAAAAAAATTTAACATTAGCGCCTACGGGGAATTTAAGTTGAATGTTGATCCTGGAACTTAAAGTCGGATTTCCTTCAAACTAACTTTGTAAAAAAATGGTTTTGATAAATAATGTTTGTAAAGTACTTTTCTGAATAATCTTCTGTGAGGACTCTGATTCCGACTCCGACTCCACAAACATGGCGGAAATGCAGGCTCAGAAAAAAATGACTGACTGTGCAGACGATTTTTTGTTTATTTATTCATTTGTGTTATTTTATTTATTACTATTATTTTTTTTTGGCAGACGATTTTTTTTTGTAACAAAAGTGTTTCATTCACGAGGGCATTTTATTCTTTATTTAAATTTAACAACTGGCAACGGTTTAAAAGTGAAAATCGAGACATTTTATCGACGGACGAGTTTTTTTTCCTTTCTTTGATAAAATGTGTTTTGATGTACTTTGTACTTTTAATTTTTTTTTTTTTGAAAACGATTGAGGAATTTTTCTACGGAAGAACTGTAACAGTTACATGCTTTAAAAGGTGCGATAAAACTTCATTTATTCATTTATTTACTTTTTATGTCTCTATTTCATCTGATGAGAGGGGTATATTTTGCTTTTAGAAATCAGCTTTAAGTGCTAAAAAGGTATGTTTGACATAATGTTTAGTCTCATATGATCAAGACAATAATGATCAGATGCTAGAATGCCGATGTCGATGTACGGGAAAGTAGGCTCGTTTAGTTCTTGACAGAACTTCTTGTCATCTTTCTATTGCATTTGTTAATCATTTTGAACTTATACGATACCCCGCTTTCCTCTGTTTTAATTGATTTTACTATGGCTAAAAGTTGTATATTTTGCAATACTCGTTATGACATTATCCCACTTGATAGGTCTATATCAGATTCTACACATTTTTTTATATTATTTTAAGCCCGGTAATAATAAATAGTGTTAGTATATTTCATAATGTTCTTTAATTTATTCACCCTTCTTTTTAATTCGTACATTCTTATGGGCTAATTTCTTCTTATCCACTGATTTTATACTCGCCAAAATCTTTTCCTTTAATTCATTCATTCTTTTCTGGAACTAACGAACTACTTTTTTGTTTCTTTTCATTTGATTCTACACCCAATTCCCATAAAGACCATGATAACTTCTTAAATAGTACACTTTGATGCTGTTTGATGTTCTAAATGTGACTAAAAGAATAGCTCCTCTTATACGCAATAATGAGGGTTTATGTACAACGTGATGGGGAGTGAGATGGTGTGGCTGAAATGCGATGTCAGTAAGTCGACTAGAAGACATTTATAGATCCGATCGTTAAAAAGTATTTTGAGGTTTCAAATTAGACTCCTCTTCAGTCAATATATCACTTTCAGCGAGATTTAAACCATCTGAAGAGTAAGGACAGACATTTTTGGAAACCTTGTTTTCGTCTCCTGCGCAAGCCACGCACTACTGGACAAAATATTGCCAACATGTTTTGTCTTAAACAAGGCAAGTCCACATTAAAAAGTTCTTTTGATAAAGAGAGCCTTTGGTAATGATTGTTTAACAAGCCGTTCCGTTGCGTGGAATTTTTGAACGGCACAAGCAAGTTTTGAATACTGGGAAAAGGTCAACGCTAAAAGCCGCTCTAGAAGACAATCAACAAATACCACAACCAAAAATGTATGACTGAAATCTGAAATTTATAGTGCCATTTCAAAAATCTTTGAATGACAAAAATATATAAATCTACTATTCAAGATATTTTTTTTCAGTAATATTCTGGTGGCGAAAAATGCACGAAATGGCAACTCACCTCTTGTCCGATGTTCAAAGGCGTCAGCATTTCCCTTGTTTAAGTCCTGGCGTAACTCCTCTTAATTTCTTGTTTCCCTACTTGAAAGCTAACATAAAAAGACATCATGCTCAGACGTGTAACATTTAATGAAAAGAGGCTTGCACCGAGGTTCTTGCACCGAGGACGTTCTGCAAAAGATTAACCATGATTACTCAATGCCCAGAAGTCTTAATGTGAACTTAATGTGTTTTAACAACCATATCTATAAATGTCTTCTAATCGACTTACTGACACTCTCTGCAAAACACGACATCATAACAAAGACACAAAGCCAATATATAACCGTCGCATCTACAAGCATAAGGTCTAACAAAAAATATCCATTTATAGAGCAAAAACAAAATATCCTTTAAAAACTTCTCTTAACATACATCAACTTTAAACTTTCATTACATTTTACATATTCAATAAACGTCACGCATTTACATTGTTTGAATAATGAATCAGTATATAGTCAGACTAAAATAGCTTGATTAAAATTCACATGCAGTAGCGTTGAAATTCAAAGCAGGCTACTATCATTTTACGTACGTTTCTAGTCAAAAGATTTAAATCTCAATGGGGGTGAATTCTCCAGTCAGTAAATCACTGGCAACAATTCCAGCTCATTAAACAGGAAAGGATTAACTGAAACTAAATATATTTAGATGGTCTGTATTGCTTAAAACAATTTGCCGCAGTCATTTGCTAATGTGTTGATGATTACATTAAAAAGTGATAAAATGTTCCTTACGTTTGAGCTATAAATGGCTTGAAATACCATAAGCCCTTTTTTTTTTCACTGTTACGGAGTTAAAGGGAAAATGGTTCCTACACTGATTCCTACCCAGTAATTTTAGAACCTTCGACTCCGGCTGCTTTAACCAAAAATCAGTGCAACTTCAACTTTAACTGATCATCCTTGGCAGAGCTGAAAAATCGGATTGAAAATGACAGTTCGTTTCCCAAATTTATGGAGCCTTGTCACAAATTCTAACACTTAACCCGTTGTGTCCCAAATTAATTACAAAAATTTTGAAAATCAGTAGGGTCTGAGGCTCTCTACGCCTTAAGGTCCCTAAGAAAACTACTTCTGATCTCAGATACCATTTGTCGGACTCTCAGCGAAGTACAAGGAGTGGTACTTAAAAGCTTCAGCATGATCATAGCCATATAGGATTCATAATATTCAATTAATATAAGCAGGACTTCTGAGTCCCGTCGGCCATAAAGGATTAAAATATTTTAACTCAAAATCATTCCCACTCTGATACCAAAACGAGTATTTCTAGTGTGATCTAACATTTAAGTTTTATTTCTTTTGGGATCGTAAAAGTTAACTTTTTCCATAAAGCGAGAATGACGTCATGCATTAGTGACCCGACGGACGACAACTTGGTAATTTTTGCTAAGTTGTGCCTTTTCAAGTTTCGCCAAATTTTGCTCCAAAAATCGGACGGAGACTCAGTATCAGTTTTGTGGCATTTGCTACTCTCCTGTAAATCCGATTGTTACACAATTGGAGATTCCCAGGAACTATTTCTGTACTTGTTTCAGCGTTTGCTCTCTGTTTTTTTTTTTTTTTTTTTTTTTTTCCTTTCGATGATCTTCGTAATACGTTTTTATTAGTTTCACATGTGGGTTAAAGATAAAAGATTAAATTCATGAAATTAAAAATCATTAAAATCATGAAAATAAACTCTTTTAAAAAGGAGAGGTTTTAATGTAATGCTTGCATAATACACAAACACTTTTTGTAATGTTTCATTCTGTTATTTATAAAATTTGAATGCAAATTCTTTACATAGTGATGATTTTACTGAAATATTTTTTTTAATCATCGACCAATAATTACATTAAATAGCAATTAATAAAGTAGGAAGACCAAAGGCAGATCTACGAACTTTAGAATTTAAAATGACCCCTTTTATCGATTTGATATTGAGTGTAAATTATGATTCTCATTAAAAGTGCATTAATGATGTGATTTTAGATTTCTAATATCTGCTGACCATTCACAATTTATATATTCTGCATATTGCGGATTAATTTTCAAACTACAATTCCAAATTCTACCGAGATAATTATTTCCGCTTCCGTTAAGTTCCAAGTAGTTAGCAATAAAGCAAATGCAGCTGATATTTTGAACTAGCATTCGGGGCTTTTGATTTAGCTTTTTATATGGCTTAAATGTAGTATCGCGTCCGAAAATGGTTGTTATCATTCTAGACGTTAATAACAAAAATGCTGACAGTAAAAAAGGTTGCAATTTCCAATAAAAAAAATTAAAGAAATCTAAGAGACATGCACTACACCACTAGCTCATTTATTCCATCCATAGACAGTAGTTTCGTGCTAATTATACACTTATCAGCATGGAATATGAATTAAACAAGCTGGGGCCAGAAATCCTCTTATAGAGCAAAGAAAGCCAACAAAAACTGGTAGCTAAAGGGAAATTAGAACATCAGCGAGCGACTGCACTTGGTACGGTACAACTCGTAAATTTTGAGGCAAAGCTCGGGTAGAAAGCAGTAAGTAACCACCCCTAAGCCAGGGCTAAGGCAAATTACATTGATTGTTGTATACTTTTGATGGATACCTTTGTGAATAGATGAAAAACTGAAAGACTCGCACAGAAAAAGTGGCGTATAATACGAGAGAGATCATTGAGATGAAACTATGTGAGCGTGGTGTGTTTTATATTTCACTAATATAAGAAGTACTCATCGCATAGTTTGTTTTTAGCCTACTTTCCCGTTAAAAATAAAAGAAAGACGAAAAAAGTATTAAAAGTAGCTTAATGCATCTAAAAAATATCGCCAAGTCCAAAAAATATCGCCAAGTTAAAAAAATAAAAAGGTAAAATGAATATCGAAAAATTAAAAATTTGAAAGTAGGGTATTGAGATGGGGAATTTGTGTGTCGGTCGGTCGGTCGGTCAGTCGGTCGATCTGTCGGTCTGTCGGTCTGTCTGTCTGTCCCCCCCTAATAACTTTTGAATGAACATTCCGATTTGGACAAACTTTTTTTTGTTGGAAAGATCTCGGTGAGTACAGCTCAATCCCATATTTGATTTTTCGATTTGAACAATTTTGGGTTCAACTTTGAACCGTTCAAACAACCTGTCCGCGATGCTAACTTTTGAGTGAACAGTCCGATTTGAACAAACTTTTTTTTGTTCGAAAGATCTTTTCAAGGATACTTCAATCCCGTATCTACATTTTCGATTTGAACAATTTTTTGTTCAACATTGAACCGTTCAAACAAGCTGTCACCCCTAATAACTTTTGAATGAAGAGTCCGATTTAAACAAACTTTTTTTTGTTCGAAGCATCTCGTCAAGGATACTTTATTACCGTATTTAAATTTTCAATTTGAACATTTTTGGTTCAACATTGAACCTTTCAAGCAACCTTTCCCCACCTAATAACTTTTGAGTGCACCGTCCGAATGGAATAAACATTTTTTTGTTCGAAAATTCTCGGCGAGTACAGCTCATTCCCATATTTGATTTTTCGATTTGAAAAATTTTTGGTTCAGCTTTGAACCGTTCAAACAACCTGTCCCGCGGTACTAACTTTTGAGTGAACAATCCGATTTGAACAAATTTTTTTTTGTTCCAAAGATCTTATCAAGGATACTTCATTCCCGTATTTACATTTCCGATTTGAACAATTTTTCGTTCAACATTGAACCGCTCAATCAAGTTCAATTAATTAAGTTTAAATTAATTAATTAAACTCGTTGAACTTTTTTTTGTAAAAAATGAATGTTGTTGTTACAGTATAATACAGCTAATTTTAGGGTAATAAACTGTAAAAAATGCTAATTTTTCTGTAATAAACTGTAAAATTACTCATTTTACATTTTATTACTGTGCATTTTGCAGTTTTCAACTGGAACCTCAGCTGCCAGTATTATACTGTTGTTTTTACAGTATAATACAGTTAAATTTTACGGCAATAAACTGTAAAGTTGCTAACCTTACTGTAAGAAACAGTAAAATTGCTAGTTTTACAGTTTATTACGGTGCATTTTACAGTTTTAAATTGGAACCTCGGCTGCCAGTACTATACAGTAAGAACAACAGTTCATTTTTTGCAGTGCAGATGTGATATGAAAAGCGTGAATGAGGTCTAGGATTTTTAAAAGCCTTTTTTTCTTCTTTATTTTTTTCTAATAGGAATGAGTTATAGGTTTTACTTTTTGCAGACTTAGGGCTTTTTTCCAAAGTCTGTAAAATGAAACACATTATTGCATTAAACGCTCTTCAAAAAAATTTTCAATTCATTACCTATCGTTAAATCTGTACCTCAAAGCCAGACTAACGTAAATCCATACTCGTTACTTGTCGGAAGAGAGCGGAAACGTTTGAATGATGCCTGCAAAAGTAGGGACTTGTGCTCTTTTGTTGTTGTTGATGATGTTTACTGGTGCTAATTAATTATGAAGGAATTTATTTGGAAGAATAACGTTCTCATGGGTCGATGCAAAATAAGCCTCTACATTCAATTGGTAATAAAATAAAAATTTCCATTTTTGAACTTACGTTCGTCTGATTCTGAGGTACAAAAATGACAAGAACATTACTTAATGAAGATAATTCAATATTATTCTAAGACATTATTTGAATTTTGAATTAGGACATTTAATTAAGACGTGGTATAACTTAAGTGAAAAAAGGGAAATAATTTTCAAAATTATGTATCTCTAAAAAACAAGAAGAATTAAAATCAAATCTAAGCAGAACTCCCAAAGGTATTATAATAGGAAAAATAAAAGTTTCAACTTTTTTCTTATCTTTATTAAAGTATGAATTAATTACTGAAAACTGTTCAAACAAAAGAATCTGATGAAAATTACTTTCAAAGATGCTTTTGATAAAAGCAAGGAAAAGACTTTTTTAAGTTCCCTGGAAGGAAAAATTGTGCAAAATAATTTATAGCGAAACTTTGATGCGTTTTCACAAGCAAATAAACCTCCAAAGTCTTTAGTATCTTAATTAGTGTTTCAATTATTTCATCTCAAGTGAAAATGCTTTCTAAGTTTTACCTATTTAAATGTGCTTTGCCTTCCGACTTAGAAACAATCGAAAGATATTCAAAAGAAAAAAGTAAGATTGCTTTTAAGAGCCTAACATTCAGCAAACGAAAAAACATCTCTAAAAAAGTTTTTTAATCTATTTGAATGAAATATATCACTCGTGAGTTATCATAATTATTTTTTCCAGCGCATATTTGACGGAACAGCTAACGTTTTCATGGTTTGTAGGAAATAAATTAAATTTCTAGTTTGATTAATGAGTGGAAGAAATGAAGAATGTCAGTGTACAAATGTTAATAATCGAGATTTCTTTTCGATATGACTGAAACTGATTTATAGTTATAGTGCACTAGGTGAAAGATGATTTTCTTTCGGCTTTATAAAATTGAGTGAACTGTTGGAACACTTCGGTTAATGATGTGATGAAGTTTAATGAATACCTAATAAGAAATTATTTTCTACATTTCTCTAAGATAGACAACAGCGATGATATTTCAATACACCGCCAACTTTATAGTGATGATATTGTTTTTCTAACTTTTTTAAAAATCTTGGTCACGTTTTGCAAATAATTTAAATTTATTTCTTCAGAAAGCAAAGTTTTATTAATCAGTGTTATTGATTTTTCTCCCTAAATAGCAAAAGCGTTTTGCTCAGTCACGAAATGTGTTTCATATTACACAAAAGCATTCCTTATTTGTAAGGCTTCGGAGATGAAGGGGTTATGTGACAAAACAGAAATTGCGAGTAATTAAAGTTCAAAGTTTTATTGTTTCAATTGTTGCAGCTTTTTTGTTTTCTGGTTTTGTCGTTAGTGTGAGTATGACATTGGTCTAATGACATCTTTTTTCATGTACCAAGTTTTATTTGCCTACCTGTATTTACCATTGTCCAGAGTGTCCATATTTTTAAATGTAACATAGCCCCTCCATCCTCCAAGCCCTTCATTTATTAAATCTAGTCAAATAACTAGTTGATCGAGCTACTAACATTTCTAACTTATGAAATCATAACTTCGTTTCTATTACAATTTTAAAGGGCTTCCTGTGATACGTGTAAATGAAAATTTTCACGTGTATTTGCAAATTGATCTTTCTCACTTTGAAGTCCCCTAAAATCACACAATGTACGAAATTTGCTTCTTCTATCTACATTTTTGCATGAGGACCAAGAATTTTCGTGCGTTAACGTACGTGCAAGGGAAATCCTCTGGTAAGTCACGGAAGGTCCACAAAAAATCCTTATTTGGCAGATTTTGATGATTCAGGAAACTTGGAGACTTTTTTTTCTATATTGCGTTTTACTATCATTTTTAGTCATTTTTATGATATACTCGTACATTTAAATACGTATAACCGTTGTTTCTATTTCTTAATATAAATTTAACCATTGTGAACACTTATTTTGCTATTTTTCAAAGTTATGTACTAATATTAATTAATCTCCTCTTCGATCGTTAGAAGAAAAGACGAATTAAAAGTTTTCGTTTATTTTTTAATGATGCGTAATGTGGCATTAAGTGTAGGTATTTGTGCATGCTCGTATGTTTTCATTCGATAAAATCCAAATTTTAAATCAACAAATTGAATACCCCCCGGTGTGTGGGAGAGGGTGCATGTAGGGAAAAACAAGACTTGAATAGGCCAATTAACATCAAGCAAGAAAACTTATTCGACTTGCTCATGAATTTGATCCAGAAATTTACGTTGTAAATTATAAACTTATCTTTTCTTTATAAAAGTCATGAAAAAAATGATCTTGTCAAAACCACAACATAAATTATTAATCATCCTTATGGGAAGGAAACAGCAATTTTTTCTAAAAGGAAATTGTTAACACTAGTTACCAAAAAAATCATTTTACAAATAAAGGAAAGACTTGAAAATAAGCAACTTCATGAAAAAAAATATGAGAAAAAAAAGTCTTAACTTTCCTGTATCAAGTTTTTTCCCCGTGAGACTATATTTAAAAGAAAACTCATTATGTAAATGACGAATCAAAAGGAATCCTTTTGGAAGCCTGCAATAATGTAGTACACTATTACCAAATTATTAAAGCATAAAAGCTTGATAAAAACAGAAAAATTGATAGTTTAATGAACTATGACAAATCACTGCTAGCATAAAGGAGCTCATAAATGTTCATACTGCTTCATCTGAAAAATTTCTTCAACACTTCTGGAATGTTATTAAAACATTCATTACATGATTTTGAAATACTGCAATAAGGTACCATCAAGATGAATGTTAACCCTCGTGGGTTCCTTGGGGTCATATGTGACCCCAAAGCAATTTCTGTTTAATATATCTTGTTAATCAACCATTTGTTTTTAATGGCATTTTGTGGCTTTTATTCTTCTAGTTTTCTACTCAAAATAATGCTATTATTTTGTTTTATTTTTCGAATTGCATTTTTTGCTCACAAGACCTTGGGGTCACTTCCCCAGAATGCTAAAAAAAGAGGACGTTGCATCTTTTGTTCAAGAGAACAGGACAGAAAATGCATCGAAAAATGTCATAAGTGTTTGAAATTCACTTGCAAAAATCATGTTTTTTCAGGTCTGTAACAGTTATCAGCAGTTATTGTAAGTTTTTCTCTAAAACTTCAATTTTTAATGCATAAACTAAATTTTCCTTTGATTGTGTCTTT
Source organism: Uloborus plumipes (assembly GCA_038373865.1). Taxonomy (NCBI): domain Eukaryota; kingdom Metazoa; phylum Arthropoda; class Arachnida; order Araneae; family Uloboridae; genus Uloborus; species Uloborus plumipes. The sequence goes on along the minus strand of JAXGGA010017203.1, from coordinate 12,358 downwards.
TTATTTTTATTTTTTAGCATTAAAAAGTGTGTGAACTTAAATAATGAATGTAACATTCAATAATCAGAATAAATTAATAAAAGGAAGCATTGGGCTCGTTTATGATCCCAAGGATCTTGCGTGTAACTGAAATGGGAGGGACCCACGAGGGTTAAAAAGAAACTTCTTATAAAGTGTGTTTTGAGAAGCAAAACTTTCTTTTCTAACATTGTACAACGATGTTTTTTAACAGATTAGAATTTGTGAAATACCTTTAATACGATCAATAAACTGAAAGTAAATTCATACAAATGCTTACAGAGAAAATAAACTTGTAACTAAACATACTCGTACATTTCACATAAGTTACCCTTCTAGAATAAGCTTAGGGTAAACTAGTTTCACAAAATAATCAAAGATTAACTTGTTAATTACGAGAACAGTGTAATTGAGAAAAAAATTTGAAAAGGATTTGAGAATTTAATTTTAATTACAATCTCTCATTTACAGAGTGTTTTTAACATCGTAAAACAAGTTGATTAAGAAAGACTAGACACATTTCAATGCATTATTCATTAACTAAATTAGCTTTTCTGTTGTTTTATTTTGGCTTCTTGATTTAGCTCTTATTTGTTCAATATCCATTGCGACGTTTTACAGTCCTTTTGCGTACTTCGTATTGGTCGACTAAAATGATACTTTTACAGTATTTTACAGCTAAATATATGTCAAACAAGTACTATTTGACTCTTTTTATTTCCATTCATTGTACATAATATTTTCATTTTTTCAAAAGAAAAATAATTTAAGTTTTGATTACAAAATATCGGGGTGATTACCTGAAAAGCCTTAACTTTGTCCAGCGCTTGAAAGTCCATATATTTCACTAAAAATTAATTATTTTAAAATGTAAAAAACAAGTTTTTACTTAAGAAATCAAACATACGTTTGTTCAGCAACGATATTTTTTAAAACTCTAATGAGATATATGGGCAGTCACGTGCTAGATAAGATTTATGTTTTTTCTGTGAAATGCCCCACATTTAGATATTTTATATTTTTCTTCAAATTTTAACTTTGGTATTGGAGCTGAAATGCACGAATTTGTATTTTTCATGTAATGAAAATTTCATATGGTATACGACGGACTGTAAACTTTTGTTTGGATCAATTCTATCAATTCATTTTCAAAAAATTAACAGTTTATTTTAAACAATAGTTCATTATTGATACAGTTTGTTAATATTGAAATTCAGTTTCAGTAACAAAGAAAAAAAATGTATAAATTATTTGTATTCGTAATTAATGAAATACATTTTTAGTTTGAAGGACATATATGTCCTATAGTCCTTAAAGACTTAATAAAACTGAAATATTTTTGAAAATCTCCATTTTGAATTGCACTAAGTACGAAATGGGCTTCTCAATCAACTTTCATTAGCCATCCCTGAAATTAAGTTTAAGTTAGTTGACATGGACTTCACCAATAGTTCGGTTCAACCCAAAGAAACCGCAGAGAACAGCGAAATGGTTTCATGAATATTTTTTGCAGCAGATATTTTTGTATGGACTTAAAATATGCTGCCAAGTCAATTAAAACACTTGTCTTCGCATTTTATTGCAATTCATACCTCATTACGTTGCTTATTTTCGTCCTGTTCACCTTTCATTGTCAGCAATTCCTGCGATAACAGAACAAATGTCGAGCTAGGCAAATAGTTATGACTAATGAGAATATTTGTTCTGTAAATCAGAAAACTTGTACTTGGGGCACATTTCCTTTAATTTCAAACAATTATCCTTAACAAATGCCAAGTTACTGTTGAAAATATATGTGGAACTTCAGAATTGGGTTAGAACAATGAACCTCTAATAACAGTTAAAAAAAAACAATGTGATATTTTAAGGAAAATATCAATTGTTTTTCAGTTTTCATTTGTCGATTATTTTTCAGCTTTGAGGTCAAAGTAACATAATATCCGGCAAACTCGAATTTGTTTTGACGCACTCAAACGCGTAAAAGATAAGGCCAACCAGTAGGACGATGCAACCTAGTATGGGTACCTATGGGGGGGAGGTATTATTATTATCATTTTATGTTCATACATGCATCCAACATCTCCAGAAAATGTCAGAACTAGTGATGATTTGCGCTAATTGTCTAAACAACACTTGTAGAAGAGTTAGGGGCTTGCTTGTTTTACAGTCTCGAATACATTTTGCAGTGCTGGAGTAAACAGGTTACAGTTTTCTTGTATACTGAAAATCATAATTTTATAAGCTATTATTGTAGAATTTTCGATGGGAAAATTATCTTTTAATTCAAAGTCCATTATGATATGTTACAAGTGCCCGAGCCGAGAGAATCGAAGTTATGGATATAAGGATGAGAACATTTTTAATCACATTTATTGCAGGACATATCGTCGCCACCATGCTAAACTAACGAATGTGAAAATTGGCACTTTTCAGAAGAGCCAAAACACTGCATATAATTTATTCCCACCTGTCGTGTTTGGTTATTTTCAATTTTTAAACTTTTATAGACATCTTTTAGTGTATAAGTATTGGTCGAAGGTATCTTTTCAATTTTAATTATTTATAAATTTTGAACTTGAAAACGAACTTGAAAAACGCAATTTTTCACATTCGTTAGTTTAGCATGGTGCCGACGATATACAGATGAGGCGTGCAGCCAACTCAGCTGAGCGAAAAACTAACAAGGGGACCTTACAGGTTGTCACTCACCGATTTTGATGAATATTATACATTAGGTAGAGGAACTAACCCTAAGTATTTTAGCAAAAGAATATTCCCCAATACGTCTTAGTTTTCGAGATATAACGATCCAAAGTTCAGCTCGAAGTTATTATAGAGGTACGGTTAAGCAGTGGTCACAACAGCGGCCGTAGCCCAGTGAGCAAGGGCCCCCACTCCGACCGCTGGGGGTCTGGGGATCGAGTCCCGTGAATAATTTTTTTTTATTTAAAATCGAACTAAATTCGATAGTTAATGGAAAATCGTTTAATTATTCATTTTTATTTATTTATTTATTCATTTAAAAAAGAAATCTATTTTTTTCAATTTTTGATATTGTTAATTCACGGGACTCGATCCCCAGACCTCCAGCGGTCGGAATGGGGGACCTTGCTCACTGGACTACGGCCGCTGTTGTGACCACTGCTCAACCCTACCTCTATAACAACTTCGAGCTGAACTTTGGATCGTTATATCTCGAAAACTAAGACGCATTGGGGAATATCCTTTTGCTAAATACTTAGGGTGGGTCCCTCTACATCTTAATATATAAAAATTACGTGTCCCTGTGTTTGTGGCCAATGGACTCCTCAGCTACTGAACCGATTTTAACCAAATTTTGCACGCAGTTTCAGTTTGGTCCAACTTAAATGATAGGATAATTTTCATCTCAATTTAAGACCGCAATATATTTTTTATTGCAAATTATCTATTTAGCTACCAGCTTTTCTGTATTCTTGGCTAAGCCTTTTTACTAAGCCTTTTTTGACACCTCCATGGCTGAGCGACATAAAGCACATGTTCTGGCAGCTTCCGGAGCGCAGTAAACAGGTTGTAAGTTAGCGGTGCGTTGAGTGTTATTTGACTTTTTTGTAAAGTAAATTATAAACAAACGCGTTACTTCCCTTGAAATTTATATGTGACTAGCTCTGGGGCCCGGCGTTGCACGGGCTTTAAAGTAGTGATGAAAATTTAAATAAACTACTCGCCGTCAAGGCGGTATATAATGATATATAACCGCCAAGGCAGCTCGCCTTTAAAGTAGCGAGGAAAGTTTCAGCAAACTACTCGCCGCCAAGGCGACTCGCCTTTAAAGTAGTAAGGAAAGTTAAAACAAATTACTCGCCGCCAAGGCGGGTCGCATTTGAAGGAGGGAGGAAAGTTTTAGCGAAACCGGTTTCAAAAAACTACTCCCCTCTAAAGCGGCTCGCTAAAAAACTTTCCCGCATCAAAAAGTCAATCGCATTATTTGCACATGCTTCCTCAGGAATAAAAACAATGTCAAGTAGCACATATTTAACACTCTCCCTAATAAACAGATACAATTCCCTACCAAAAACAAATATTGCCAAACCGCTCTCTTCCTATAACATTAATTGCAAAATTCCAAACAAAAAAGTTGTTTTAATATTTAGATCGCAGCCAAAAAAAATTATACCAGAAAAAAAATATAAGTCATTAAGTAGGCAGGAATTCAAGTGAAACACGGAAGATCGCAGTATTTGCCTTGTTGAAACGCCGTAAAATGAAATGCTTTTAAGAAACGAAATGAAGAAGAGAACACCAACAATGAATTTAAAAGATGTCGCCATAGCAACGCAATAAAACGTTAATAGTTTGATCAGGAAAGAGGTTTTCGAACTCAAAGTTCAAACGCTTGTAACTTTTTTTCTAGTGGAGATAAAAGCTTGGTTCTTCGACTGTAAGTCGCATCAATTCTGGGGTTAAAAATATCGCTCTATCCAATGGCGTAAAAATCAAAACTGTGGAATAATTAGTTTATTTTTTATTGATGGTTTTAATGAACCAAGTATTGCAAGAAATCGGGTGAAGCCTTGCAAAAGGCAAGTTTAAAAATTGAATAACTCGTGCTGTGTTTAAGTTAGAGAATCAGAACAAACTGCATACGACGGACAAAATTTTTCTGCTTCTACCGATATGTAACATTAATATGTGCAAGTAATTTTTAACCCCAGCATTCGGCGATTTATGTGAAAATCGAAATAATTAAATTCGAATAACATACGAATCGCTTATCGAATCTTTTCAAACTATAGCCTAAAGTCTTTCTGGATAAATGGACTATTCAACACAAAAAGAATTTTTCAAATCGAACCAGTAGTTCCTAAGATTAGCGCGTTCAAACAAACAAACAAACAAACTCTACAGTTTTATATTAGTAAAGATAAGCTGTCAGAAACGATTGTCACTTAAGAGTTTTTACGCCTCTGCGGCTGAGAGGTGGAACGCGCTTGGTGGGATAGCTCCTGGACTGCATTTAAGTGGCTGTTCTTCTCACTATTATTATATATACAAAAGTTTGTTTGGATGGATTTATGGATGGAGCAGTCAGTTGATAATCAGTCCGAAAAAATTATCTTTTTAACTAAGCCTTTTTTGAGCTTCTGTCGCCGGGTGACATAAAGCACATGTTCTGACAGCTTCTGGAGCGCAGTAAAATAGATTGTCAATACAGAAACAATAATGGATGATTAATGCAGGTACTTATTTATTTTTTTTCTTGTATTTTCTAATAAAAAAAACTTAATAAATTCAAAAATTTGCTTATTTATTGCCTTTAAGGCGGAACAAAGTTCGCCGGGTCAGCTAGTAATATATAAAACTCATCAAAATCGGTGAGTGACAACCTGTAAGGTCCCTTTGTAAGATGCCAGCATCAATTAGGGAAGTAGAAAGAAGAACAAACTAATTTGCTGCAAACATATTATGTAACAAAATAATTTGCAAAGCGTAACTAGTTACATTTCCCAATGATGGAGCGGCAGCCAATCAAATGAAATGGAAGGTTGTCATACTATTATGAAAGGCAACGCACGTTTCTATGATCGGAAAATGCGTAACATGCATAAAAATTTACATTGCGACCTTGCAAGAATACACGAACCAAAAATTTATAAATAAAGTTCGAAATATTTTTGTAAAAACCCAGCAATTATTTCTTCTGCATTAACGCTAAGTGCATGCTATTTCATTATTTGTTCGTATTTCTGTAAGAGTAATGCATGTGATCAATAATGAAAACAACGTTGGAGTAGCGCCGAAGATGCAGTAGGGCAAAATATCGAGAAAAAAACCGAAATATAAAGCAATGCAAGATTTTTCTTCAAAAAGGGAAGACTAGAGAAGTTAAAATTACGCTGTATATGTAATTGTAAACATTTTCAAATGATGAGGGCAGCGAACAGTGGTTTTGGCGTTAAAAATGCCTCATATACGGTCAAATAAATTCTCTCGTAATCGAAAAAAAGAATACAATTTTTGTAATCGCAAACAGTTCATTTATGAAATGCAAACAGTTGTTTTCTAGTGTTATTTTTGTGATTCCCCATAATGGGAGACATGTTGCGTTAACAAGGCTTTTTTTATTTTTTCAAGAGTTAAAATTGCTTGCTCAAATGTTTGGTTTACGCTTTTAAACTGCAATGATTGAAATTGCAGATGCCTTAATTTTGTTTTGCATTTAATAGTTAACTTTGAATCTTGTTTGTCACAACAAAAGTAAAAGGTAACCCATATTCGGTGTTTTTATCCTGTGTAAGATCATTCTAAAACCAGTATTCTATTTCAAACTTTGAATGACTCATAAGAAAGTTTCCACGAAAAAAAGGAAAGAATTAAGTTTAATAGAATGTTAAACTAATGAAGGGTTTGTGCAAGTATTAGAAATTAGCAACATTTTTCCTTGCACAAATGATTTCCTTCAAACAGGTTCATAACAAGCAGACCTTTTCCTTTAATTCATTCCATTCTTTAATGTGAAAGGCAATGAAAAATCAGTCATTTTTTTATGCTTTCAGACTTTTTGCGAATCTTTATAAAAAAGTAAAATTTTTCTTTGTTTATAATGCATAACATACTATCATACTATCATACAGAATATTAAACCAAAATTTAAAATATCTCTCCCTCTCCCTATCTTTCTCCCTCTCTCTCTCTATCTCTCCCTCTCCCCTCTCTCTATATCTCTCTCTCCCCTCCCTCTCTCTCCCTCTACCTCTGCCCCTATCTATCTCCATCTCTCTCCCTCTCCCTCTCCCCTCTCCCTCTCCTCTCTCTCTCTCTCTCTCTCTCTCTCTCTCTCTCTCTCTCTCTCTCTCTCTCTCTCTCATAAAAAATTTTTAGGATCATTTTTGATCGAGTTAGTGTCAGTCAAATTTGATGATTTGAGAAATAAAATCGCAAAAGTTTACTCTAGCTATCCTTTTTGGAAAAACAACTTGTTCAAAAGCTCAAACGCATTTTTTAAACATGCGCAGAGAAAGTAGGAAGGAAATAACATTAAAGCTTTAATGATTCCACATGAAAGGACACGACTTACATAAAAATTTGAATATCCTCATAGCTTTTTAGTTTAAGAACATTTTATCTGTTAGGTTGACTCTACCGTCCGTCTGTGCACCGCCATTTATTTTTTCTCTTGCATTTTTTATGCTCTAAAATTCAAAAGACTCGGAATCTGAATTCCAAATCACTTCCTGATTGTTATTCATAATGACAATTTTGAAGTTTTATCATGGAACTTTAAACAAGAGGGCCGGAAATGGTTTAGTAAAATCTTCTATAGAAATGTAAATGCTATGTGACTTCATCCATTCAGGTAATTTATTCTACTAGTAGTTTTTTTTTCCTTGTCATCTGATGACTGTGGCTAAAAGTTGAGACAATCTGTATCTTTTTAAGTTGTAGAATAAATCCTTTTATCGATTTTATTGACATTAAAAGAATTTTTGTTGAAAAACGATCTTACCAGCACACATTTGAATGAGCGAATAAAAATAAAATTATTTTCTAGGACAATATGGTACTTAATTATGATTACAATTAAAGTAAACGTTCTACGCAGAAATACATATGCGACGAGACTGTAAAAAATGAATTTTGTTTTTACAGTATAATACAGCTAATTTTATGTTGATAAACTGTAAAAATTGCTGATTTTACGGTAGTAATCTGTAAAATTGCCACTTTTACAGTACTAAACTGTAAAATTGCTAATTTAACAGTTTATTATCGTGCATTTTAGTTTTAAACCAGAACCTCAGCTGCGAGTATTACACTGTTGCTTTTACAGTATAATACAGCTAAATTTTAAGGCAATAAACTGTAAGATTTCTAACTTTACAGCAAGTAACTGTAGAATTGCTGGTTTTACAGTTTATTACTGTGTATTTTACAGTTTTAAATTGGAACCTCGGCTGTCAGTATTATACGGTAAGAGCAACAGTTCATTTTTTTCAGTGCACCCTTCACAGTCAAAATCGAATCAAAATCAATATTATGCGCCATAAATATAGAAAACACACACACCTAATGTTTAAATTCTAACATTTATGATTTTTAAAAAGGATAAAGTATAGGTAAATAACGCATTCAAAAAACCAAATGAATTGCTGAATTTGACAGCACTGTGTTGTTTCTTTCCCTATCAACCAGTAATATTTTTAAATTAATTCCACTTCATAAAACCCGACAAATAAATTAAACTTTCCACATGTGGAGAATTTCAATTATTTTTCAATATTCTTCTATTAACTTTTTTTTCTCTCTTTTTCAATTATGAGGCATTAAAAGTGGTTCTTAATAACATGTGACTTTTCATAATTTACAACGCCTCTCCGTAAATTACTTTGAAAAAATATTTAAATTAAAGTAAAATCAGTCTTTTGTTTTTCTTTTACAAGGGCTTTCGCAATTTTTCAATTTAATCAGTCGTGCATTAGTTAATTCTTCTTATTTTTCTTCACTTTAACGCACATCTTTTTTAGTTGCTTATTAAATGTCTTCATAACAGTTATTATTTTTATTATTATTATTATTACTATTTACTAAGTCATTTTAAGACAGTACAATGTCGTCAGCGTCTTGGATTAAATTATGTAATGTGGATTAAATTATGTATGTTGTTTTTACAGTATAATACAGCAAATTTTACAGTAAAAAACTGTAAAAATTGCTAATTTTACAGTAACGAATTGTAAAATTGCTAACTTTACACTAAGAAACTGTAAAATTACTGATTTTCAATAATAAACTGTAAAATTTGCTGTTTTTACAGCTTATTTCTGTTCATTTTCCAGTAAAACTGGTAATTTTACAGTGACAAACTGCAAAATCGCTTACTATTCGCAATATTTTACAGATTATTACCTTGCATTTTATAGTTTTAAACTGGAACCTCTGCTGCCAGTATTATACTATTGTTTTTACAGTATAATACAACTTATTTTCTGGTAATAAACTGTAAAATTGCTGCTTTACAGTAATAAACTGTAAAATTACTAATTTTACAGTTTATTACAGTGCATTTTACAGTTTCAAACTGGAACCTCTGCTGCCTGTATTATACTGTAAAAACAACACTTTATTTTTTGCAGTGCACAAAACACGTTTTAGAATTATCACCTATAGGTCCATTGAGGTTTGCATTTTGCAAAGTGAAATATTGCAAGTTAAGAAATATTTAATCCTAATGAATATAAGCTGAATTTTAAATGTAACCTTTCTACTAGCCTCCAAAATGATATCAACTTTTATGTACTCTCTAAATATGCAGAGCGTGAAACGGTACTACATCTTTAAAATAAAGATAACCAGAATTATTAGCTTCGTATTCCTTGGAGTACATTTTAACGAAGGGAGTGTTTCCTAAACTTTTATCAACCAAACACCAATCTCCAATCTCCCAAGAGTTCACTGGCGTCTTTCGGTTCGCTCTTAGTTTCTGGTAACTTAATTCTATCTGAAATCATTGATTTAACTGCACTGTTGTTTCTAGACCTTTGTCATCAAAGTACGGGCTGCTGTACACGTGATAATTTATTTTCATAATAGATATAGGGAAACGATAGATAGTGAAACCTGTGTAAGTAGACAACTTGCGGAGCAGTTCTTTGGTGGTTAATTTATAAAGGGTAGCAATGATTGTTTTTCTTTTGTCATTTCTCGCACCACGCATTCATTTTTTAACTAATTGAAATACTTTAAACACACTTTCATTGTTTAACATTTCTTCAAAACAATACCGTAAAGTCGGGCTACTTGGACCCACAAGGGGGGTTACTTGAGCCCACAGTAAAATGATAATATCTGGGTTTGGTACTAGCGTTAGAGACTGCAGAGTGCTTCTACCTAGCGGAAAAACGAGGAATTACTTGCAAGTCTTCAACTAATAAGTACCAAGCCTAGATTTTATCATTTTACTGTAATGGGCTCAAGTAACCCACTAGGGTCCAAGTAACCCGACTTTACGGTAAGTGAAAATGTTATTTTAATATTTTTAGAGATTATTTACTAGAATGGCGAATAAAGTATCTACAATTCAACCAACAAATTTAAAACATTTAAAATTTTAGTAAATAGATCTTATAAAAAAAGTCTTATTATTTATGTAAATTTACGTAATGTTAACAATTCTTAAAATTCATAACAGTCAAAAATGATATAAATTCTTCTTTTTATTTTTAACGTACATATTTAACTACGATATAATTCGCTTTTCAACAAAATAACACCTAGTTGAAGTTTGGCGCATTTTCTGGGGACTTATGCAATGTTTTTCGACAGAAACATAAAGTAGCAATAAGTCTTTCTAAAATTTTTAGCAAAAAGAAAAAAAAAGAAAATAAGAAAATAATTTATTGAATTAAGTTTTAAAAAGAACTAAGTAGTCAACTTGCAGATGATTTTTTACAATACTCAAAACCAAGGCTGGTGTACATAGAAAGGCAGTCAAGTTGCAAAGGTTTTCTTTCATTATATAAGATAGGACTAATTCTGTTCCTAATCAAAGATGGCAACTTAAGCAAGTCTAGTCAACTTTACAGGTTTTACTGTACTTGTTATTAAGAACTTGAAATTTCTGAATTGTACTTACCTTTAACCAACGGCAGTACAACTATTGTACTGAAGAAAAGTTTTCTCTTTTCTCTAAATTGTCCCACCTCTTAGCGTTACGCCTTATGGGTCCGTTATACAACAGTTGTTGAGCGGTTGGCTAGTACAGACTGCTTTATAGATACGGGTCATTCGCACGAAAGAAGTATAAATCATGCTCGACATTTTTGCATTTTGTTTTAAATTATAATAATTTCCCCATACGAGTCATATTTTAAAAATTAATTTCAAATTTATTCGTTTATAATAAAGTATCAACGGTTGAGTAAAATGCAGAGCGTCTATAAAACAATCCTACTTTAAAGTTGTCCAACGGCAAAACTATTGCTCAGAACTTAACGAAATTTTGTGTGCAACATAATGATGTGATAGGAGTTTGTTTAATTGACTTACTTTATAGTTTGATAATGCTAAGAAACTTAAATTGAACAGACAATATTATAAATAACATATTTGATTAAAGTAATTCATTAAAAGCAACATAAAATTTTCATCTTTACGTTATTTTTTTCGTAAAATGTACATGAATAATTCGTGGCACTTTTGGCGTTTTATTCCCAAGACATATATCCATCTTTCGTGAACGGGATTCCAGTAATCGATCTTATTGTGAGAGCAAAAAAAATCTTTACGTCATCTGGAAGATTTTTCTTCGCCCATAAACATTTACTTTTAGTATCACTCTAATTTATTACTGAATTGTTGCATTGCAAGAAATTTTGTTCTTAATTAATACTATACTGCACTGCAACGTTTCTTGACAAAAACATCGAGACGTCATCGTGACGTTTGCGTGACGTTATCCTATGAAAAAAAGCTAGATAAAACGTCACAGCCTACTTGGCGAATTAGAGGAGATCGCTGGCTGCTTGTGAGCTCTTATTGGCTCCGTCCGTAGTGACGTTCAGTGTTAAGTTAAGTTGCTGTCGAGAAAAGAGGCTGCAATTATCCCAAAAGCAGTTGACATTGCAAAAGCAAACGTTATGATCCAATCTTCTTCATAATTAAAGGGCTTGGAGGGAATGAAGTGGCTATGTTACATTTTTAAAAATAAACACTCTGGAGAATGGTAAGCAATGGGTACAGGTAAGCAAATTAAACTTGGTACATCAAAAGGTAGATATCATTAGACCAATTTCATGCGCAAACTAAAGACAGAACCAGAAAGCAAAAAAGCTGCAACAATAAAACTTTGAACTTTAGTTACTAGCATTTTTTTCTAATCTTCGTATAATTCTACATTTCAACGGGAACATATTTTATTTTAATTACTTATTTATTTATTTATATTTAGAGCAATATATGAAATAAATTGGTTTTTAAAACGTAAATCAAGCGACTGCAGATTAGTACTATATGATTAAAAAAATATGAATGCTCAATGCAATGGAGCAATTTGTGCGAGAATTTGAGAAGCAATATTACTCTATTAAAAATTTATGTATGAACTAACTCGGCAAGAAGAACAAAAGATTCATATTTCGTAACATTGTTGAATTGGTGAGGAATCCTCAATTCAACGTTCAAAGCAATCCCAAACTATTGTTTGTAATTCTAGAAAAACGACCCGATTTTATACGACCTAACCCTTTAAGCAGCCGTGACGTAAAGCTCCACTTTAAGTTATATAATTGAGCAAATTTACCCTACAGAACTTTGGGAAAATATACCAATGAACTTTGGAACTTAGTTATTTAACTCAAGGTGA
>JAXGGA010017202.1:0-24865 GCA_038373865.1 Uloborus plumipes | reverse complement strand
AGCTCTAGGTTAGCCAAGATCCACAAAAGATCTCTTAAATGGCCGACTACTGGAGCACTCACCCTATATATTTTATCTCAGTTTTCATACGCCTCTGTCTTTAGAAGAAAGCTCAAGACACGTTATATTATCCCGAGGTTATTGCGCACTGTATGGGATTAAGGTTCGCAGACTTTAATTTGAAAAATTGGGTAATTGAAGTTCCAAAAACGAATTTTGCAACATCGTTACTTTAATGAGGTGGAGAAAGGGAGATTCGAAGTACTCCTTCTGAAATGTTTCGAAATAGAGTCTCGAAACAGGCAGTTGTGAGATGAATTTGATTCTCCCCCTGAAGTTTCCTTGAATCAAACCTTATTAGTTTTAAATGATCTTTAAGGATTTTGAGGGGCATTTAAGGACTTCAGTTTTTTTTTGGGGGGGGGGGGGGGAAGGGCAGCTTTATAGGCTTCTCCTAGATTTGCCGCTGTTTGACGTTTTAAATAATTTGGTTTTAGAAAAAGAATCCTTGTTGTAATGACGCGTTATGTTGCAGTGGGAACATTGTAACTACTATTTTTTTTAATTATACAAGCTACTTGGCCCAGCGTTGCACGGGCTACCTCTGAGCAAAAAACTAACAAAACTGAAAACTTGAATATTTTATAAGACACTGGGCGTCTTACTAATCTTCAAAGGTTGTTTTATTTTTGCTGTTCCCCGTGTAATTTTTTACTATACATTTTCATATACATATCATAACGTGATGTAAGTAGATGGCTTTTCAACTAATTTATATTTCAAAAAAGGGTGCAAATACAATGTAATTTCATCGGAAAACTACAAAAACCACGTCTACTTATATGCAAATACATTGATTTATCAAAGCCGGGGGAGGGAGGGGGGAGCATCGTTCCCTCCCTAACCCGCCTAAATGACAGGCCTGCTTGACCATCTTCCTTCGAATTTGCTGTTTTTAGAAGTTCACATACTATATGCTAAACAGAAAATTCTAGCTATCAAAAAAATGGGTTATATTATCCACCAACACTGCACGGTTGCATTGGCCAGTGCTGACTATGAGTATTTCCCAGTATTACAAAAAAAGTTAAACCGTTTGATAGCCGCTGACGTAACTTTACTGGGGCCATCGCAAGCGCGGATCCTGGGGGAGGGGGCCTTAAGCGACCAAATATAGCATCAAACTGCACTTTTTGGCAGTGGCGGCGCTAGGTGGTGGGCGGGGGGGGGGTAATTGCCCCCCCGTCGGAAGCGTCTTGCCCTCCCCCCCGTCGGGGAAAATTCCTAGTTCGTCGGGGAAATTTTCCCGACAACAAAATTTTCCGACAGAAATCGACTGCCGAAAAGTTTACTGACTCCGACAGAAATGTAAAAAAACAATCTATCAACCCAATAAAATATTTTTCTTTAAAAAAAAAATCTAAAACATCTTCATTATTCATTGCAGTGGAACGCCATCGTTATCGGTCCTCATCTTGCTGCATCCTTTTATACGTACTTTAGTTCTGGGGAAAGTTACTTTTGTTCAGGTTAAAAAGGAGAAATGTTATTTTTTTTCCAAACAGATCAGACCACACACGAAAATCGTTAGCAGCATGTTTTAAACGAACATTCATTGACATTTGAGAAGAGACACTTTCCGATGACTATCCGATGGTGACAAGCCAATAAATCGCCTGAATTGCCCCTTCCTAATGACTTCCTGACATCGTCGCCTTTGCAGGTCGCCGCTGAGCAGGGTTGGGCACTGGGTTACGTGGCCAGAGCGGACAGTGGTTACAGCGGACACGTGAGGGGAGCTGGATGGGCAGAGCGGACATTCTAGCACCTGTTGTGTTATTTCTCTAATCAGTCAAATGTTTATTCAGGACAATTTAAAATATTAGTTAACAGCGTGCGGCCATATTGTTTATGTCGGGTCTGGGTCATAATCCCGACAGTCAAAATCCCGACAGCCAAAATCCCGACAAGCCAGAATCCCGACACTGTTAAAATCCCGAAGAGCCAGAATCCCGACAGGGCAAAAATCCCGAAAAGCCAAAATCCCGACAGGGCTGAAATCCCGATACGACCAGAATCCCGACACGGCCAGAATCGCGACACGGCCGAAATCCCGACAGGGACGAAATCCCGACACGGCCAGAATCCCGACACGGCCGAAATCCCGACACGGCCAGAATCCCGACAGGGACGAAATCCCGACACGGTCAGAATCCCGACAGGGACGAAATCCCGACACGGTCAGAATCCCGACACGGCCAGAATCCCAACAAGGCCAAAATCCCGACTCAGCCAGAATCTCGAGTGGGTCGAATTCCCTACAGAATCTAAATACAATCACTCATAGAGCATATACTAATTAACATATACTATTAAGAGCAAGAATCTGAGAGAGTGTCACTCCTGTGATTCATGACCTCTCAGATTTTCTCCCAAAAATTACCAAATGTTTATTATCTTATTGAAAGACCAAATCCAGAATGTTTTGCTCTAAAGGTGAGTTGTTTAGTTTTTATGGATCCCTAAAGTTGAAGGTGCGGCATCAAAAATTAGGCGGATTTTCAAGACATGGAAGTTGCTGCGAGCCAAAACTCTTACCAGGAACTGTTGAACTCCAATTTTCTTTTTGTATATGGAATACAGAAGGTTCAAACTTTACAAAATGAATGTTAAATTTGAGGTAAGTTGTTGCCGTAAGGTCGGTGAAGGCCCTCAAAACAAGGCATTTTAATTTTAAATTTAATTTTTAGCAAAAAATTTTAAGCATTTCGCCTCAAAGGACTCAATTGTTCTGTTAAGACAAAGAATAGAGTATGACATTGGCAAAAAAAATATTTCAATATGTTGTTGGCAGAGGAAGTTATGAGCATTTGATTATCGGTAAAATATTACATTTTTCATATTTCGGCCTTATGCAACTAAAAGCACGTTGAACTTTCCTCGGTTATTTATACATTATTTTAAAGTGCTTACACTGGTCTTTCAAACGACACTACTTTTGCCGTGCCAACTGAAATATACAAGCTGTTTTTGGACCTCAAAAATGCTGAAAAACGTCGAAAATGCCTTGTTTTGAGGGCCTTCACCGACCTTACGGCAACAACTTACCTCAAATTTAACATTCATTTTGTAAAGTTTGAACCTTCTATATTCCATATATAAAAAGAAAATTGGAGTTCAACAGTTCCTGGTAAGAGTTTTGGCTCGCAGCAACTTCCCCATTATGTCTTGAAAATCCGCTTAGTTTTTGATGCCATGACGCACCTTCAACTTTAGGGGTCCATAAAAACTAAACAACTCATCTTTAGAGCAAAACATTCTGGATTTGGTATTTCAATAAGATAATAAACATTTGGTAATTTTTGGGAGAAAATCTGAGAGGTCATGAATCACCTCATAATGCTAGGCGTGACAGTTTCTCAGATTCTTGCTCTTAGCCCTTTAACGCTCGCAGCTTTGTCTTGTGAGGTGGTTGCTTAATGAGTAAAAATTTCCCGCCTGGCAGGACTGAAAACAATTTAAAAGAACAATACATACAAGTTAGTTGTAGTTTGGCACAAACTTGGCGGGAAAACTCGATATCATAACTTTTTAAGGCTGAGTATTTAAGGTTTTCTTGGCGGGGGATTTTTTTACAACACTGTTGTTTTTGGAGAGATATCACATGTTTTTGTATTAATATTATTTCTTTGCCTGTTTTTTTTTCTCTTCAAAATTTACTTTGCATATTTTTTTCCCTTCAACATTTTTCTTGGCGGTCCGACATATGTGGTTTTCTTGGCGGCATGCATTTGGTGCAAAAGTTCAAGGATCTTCTTCAGTCTAGGATAAATTTGAAATCAATCACAATGTACCACCCGAACCGACGCAAAACAAAGCTAGTTGCTAAAAATACTACGATTAAATTAAAAGTTAAAAAAAAAAAACCCAACCCTTACTGCCGATCTCATATTAAAATGAACTAAATTGAAGATCCCTTTTAAAATCCTTATGCAATAAAATCAATTACAAATATTTTATTTGTTAACAAATAGAAACTGGCAACAGATGAAATTATAAATCATTGAGTTTTCTTTCCTCGTCGCCCAACAATGACAACATAAATGCTCAGATGTTGAACAGAGCTAGTAGATAGAAATCGGACCAATTTTAAGCATTAATAACTCCGGGGTGCGATGACCCCGGGGGGGGGGGTAAATTTTGGGAAAACGTCCTCAATGTCTCATCGAGAATATTCATACCGAAAATCAACACTAAAGACCCCCGGGGAGAAAAGATACGGAAAATAAAAACGAGGGGGGAGGGGGTGGGGGGTCGAAAAACCCCCTATGCCGAACTTTGGGACAAAATAAATGTGGGTGCAAAAGCAGAGCTCAATCCGAGTTACCGTTTAGTCTGGACCCCTGTCAAACAGTTTTTAAAAAGTGCGAAAAATAGCGATTTTATAACCTTTATCACCCCTCCCCCTGAGGGTCCTGGATGTTTTGCTTTAGTATGTGCCGTCAGGGGCCGCTGGAGATTGAGTATACCAGAAAAGAACTCTAGGGATCTTTATGGGGCTGAGATACAGAGGGGTGAAAACCCCGGTTTGGTTACTCGCGTAAGCAGTCCTTAGTCGCTCTTTTACATTTTTCTTGGCGACGGAAATTTCTTGGCGGCTTGTATTTAGTTTTCTTGGCGGGGCGGGACGCTCCCGCGTCCCGTGATCCTTGGTCGCTCTTTTACATTTTTCTTGGCGACGGAAATTTCTTGGCGGCTTGTATTTAGTTTTCTTGGCGGGGCGGGACGCTCCCGCGTCCCGTGATCTGCACCCTTTATCTATTCCATGATGGGGAAAAAATGTGTCCGCTCTGACCACGAAATCTTAGGTGTCCGCTCTGACCACGTCCGCTCTAGCCACACCACCGGGCACTGAGCAGTCGTCGACTTTGCTGGTTGTCATTGTCCTGTTCTTAGGCTCTGGGTGATTGTAACTACTTCTTGTCCCAGGGCTCCTTTCAATGGCCTTGTTTTGGTCCTAAAAGCCTATCGGCGCGGTGACAATTAAGGCTGTCCGAAATTTTCAAAGAAAATGTGGGATGGGGACGGGGAGGTCTAGAAGAACCTCGGACGAATCTCTTTAATAGCGCTGCTTTCACTGTGTCTGTTGACCATAAGGAATGGTGTCGGGTTTTAACTATTGGCACAACACAACCTAAAATTATGTGTGATGAGTTAGGCACGAACTCGTATATGAAGAAGAAAGTGCAGCTCAAATTAAAAATTAATTTCTGCATCACAGAGGTAAGAACTTATTGTTTTATTTAAAGTAATGACGGAGCTTTGCCTTTCAATTTGCTTGGGATAAGTGGGACCGCTTTTTAGAGCAGTTCGTTTTTGAAGCCTTATATAAAAGTTTTAAAACACAAGAATCAAGACACACGGCAGTGTGTCAGCCAAGTTCGCGCTGCACATCTGCTAGTGTATCTTTACACGAACCATTTCGGGCTACTTTCGACCCCTCCGTTTCTCAAGAACTACTTCATCTACATGCTTTAAATTTTGTAAGTCTATTGGAGTGACATAGAACACCCATAATCCTAAATTTTATGAATATATCTCTTTTAGTTTTAAAGTTATTAATATTTGAAAAGTGAAAACATGGCGATTTTCTTATTTAGATTATACACTCACTCATCAAAATGTTTACCTACTTCCAAGTGTCTCAGAATCTTAAAATTTGGCATCAAGGTATATTTCCATACACTAACTATGGAAAAAATCTAAAAAGTCTAAAATCTACATTAAAAAAGCCAGAAAAAAAGCATTTTTTTTAATGAGTATCTTGGCGCGATTTATAAATGGTTCGTCAAACAAAAGCGCCAAAATGCTTGTAAAACGTTGCCAAAAATAAAATACTTAGGTTTAAAATCAAATGTTTTATTGTAAGCTGTTTCAAGGCTTAGTTGCCTTGACGGAAGATTAAAATTATTAAAATGGTTTATCAAGATGAAATAAATAATTCGAATTCTAGAGATTGACTATGCCACCTTGCGGTGACTTAAGATATTAACCAAGTAGTTAAAATATTCTATTCCTCTTTTAAGAAAAATATAGGGTAAACACGAAGAAAATTTACTTATTTCGGATGTCGTCTGTTCCAAGCGAGGTACTTTCGCAGCACACTTAAACTTTATAATATGGGTAAAAATGCATCAATATTGCTACATTCGAACGTTGCTGAAAAAAATCTTTATCAGTAAGTATACCGCTCTTCAGTCTTTTAACTCAAATAAAAATATATGTGTATATATGAAAAACAAATGAAGGACAGTATTTATTAAGTAGTATATTAAATTGGGTCTAAATGAAAGCATAACCGTTACTTCGGCTTTTCAAAAATGCATGATATCCCAACAAAAACATAAATGTGAAAAAGGAGCCAAGTTCGGTTGAAACAACGTTTGGGCAGTTTGAAGCAGCGGTGCCACCGACAAAAGAGTTGAAATCTAACAGGCTCCAAGTTCTATAGCTGTTCTGTTAACTACAGTCGTTAGAGTTATTGAAATGTTCATTAATTTATTTTAATAACATTTCGTTAGTTCCTTTCATATCGGCTTCGGAACTGGGCAAGTTTTAATCGTCACGAAGTTACGTTCAAAAAAGTCCGACTTCCGTCAGTTAGAAATGAACTTGCCAAGTTCCGAAGCCGATATGAAAGGAACTAACGAAATGTTATTAAAATAAATTAATGAACATTTCAATAACTCTAACGACTGTAGTTAACAGAACAGCTATAGAACTTGGAGCCTGTTAGATTTCAACTCTTTTGTCGGTGGCACCGCTGCTTCAAACTGCCCAAACGTTGTTTCAACCGAACTTGGCTCCTTTTTAACCGACTTCAACAAAGGAGGAGGTTATACAATTCGTCGGAGAAATTTTTTTTTTTCGGTATGTTCCAAGATTACTCGAAGACGCCTGGACCGATTTCAAAAATTCTTTTTTTGTTAGAAAGGTCTTTCTTTCCGATTGGTCCCATCCTCTCGTGGTCCGGGTTCGATAACGGGAACCTGCAGAAATCTTTCGAAAAAGAAATTGGGATCACAGTAATCGTAATAATGACCATTTTGAACGCCAGGCTTCTCTGGATTGCATAATGAAACTCCTTTCTATGGTCTTTTTGAAAATTTTAAACCGAGTATCTTTCTATGTCCTGCTTTTTTCTCCTGAACTCCAACGAACTGAAAGTCGTACCAGGTACTGATTGATTCGTAATATTTCAGGTTTTGTTAGTCTTAATTTACATAAGGTTTGATAAAGGAATTCTGAAGAAAATGAGGAAAATCTCCAAATTTTTGCTCAAATTTAAAGCGATTTGTCCTAAATGATTAAATATGAAATCCATTGTTACAGAACGTGATTAATATGAAACAGTTATTATAATGATCATGAAAATTGTGAATGAAGGCTTAACTGAATCAAACATAAAACTCATTAGCGGGCCACCTATGTAATACGTCGTGAAATTTTATGAACTGCGAGAATCTAGTGTTGTTTTGAAACATAAATTAGTTGAAAAGCCGTTAATATTTAGCCTTTAATTAAACTAGTACACAAATAAATACCAGAGAATAACAAGGATTATTTTTTAGTGTCAATCGTTTAAAATTTTAGACGCGTTGATACTTTCTTTTTTTTTCTTACATAGTTTATTTTATGAAGCATTTACTTAAGAAAATTAGGTGAAGTTTTGCAATGGAAACATTACCTTATTTCATATGTACATTTACACTAAAAAGATGAAAATAAAAATATTTTTGAAAAAAAAATTGAACCGACTTCGGAACTTCACTCAGAAAATGCTCTAAAAAGTAAAAAATAATTTTATTCTTTGAACTCCATCGATACTACATTTAAACATAAGTTTTGAAGTCGGCGCAAAAACTATAGGTAAAATGATGTTTACTATATTTTGCCAACATTTTCAGAGAAATCATTGAAAATTGAGAGCTGAATATTTGTACCATTGCATAAATATGTATTTTTCAATGAATGCGAATGCGAATAAAGAACCTGGATTCATTTAAATTTATATTTATAGTTTCGAATGATTCTATTTAGCTTTTTTTGCTCCGACTTCAAAACTTATGTTTAAATGTAGTATCGATGGAGTTCAAAGAATAAAATTATTTTTTACTTTTTAGAGCATTTTCTGAGTGAAGTTCCGAAGTCGGTTCAATTTTTTTTTCAAAAATATTTTTATTCACATTTATGTTTTTGTTGGGATTTTAACTTATTGACTTGTTTTATCTTGGACGTTATAAATGAACAAAAGTCCACCATTATTTTCTAAAATAATACTTTGCTGTTTTTGTGATTATTTAAAAAAGATCGCATAAGTGTCCCACTCAACCCATACTAAAAGGAAAAGAGGTCACCCACCTTTTATTTAAATTTGAAGCAAGGTAATCTAAAACAGCGGTTCTCGACCTTTTTTGATCAGCGGACCGTCAAGAGCTTTTGAACTTGAGCTTAGAACAAGAGCTGACTTCACACCTCCCCTCCCCACAAACATTTCTTTTGAACCCCCCCCCCCCCACTTTGTAGGTTCACCAGCCGCCTAAGAACTACGGGGTAAGTGGGAGCGGAGGCCCTGCATTCATAGAACTAGCCTGTTTTCAAAATTTTCGCTTTCTTTACTATTTAACATTTTTGTTTTAGGTATCTGAAATTCTTTCGGAAAATAAAAATTGTATAAAGTACATTATTATGCTTTTATTTAGTTTCAATGCTCATTTTTTAGTTTTCTGGTTTTAATTTTAGCTTTACGGTAAAAATGAATACTTTTTTTACTTATGCATCAAAAAAATTAAAAGACTGGGGCCGGGGGGGGATACATGTTTAAATTACATCGGTGCCCCCTGTCGGGCAAGCTTAACCCCTCGTCGGGCCGTTATAGCGCCACCTCTGCTTTTTGGATCTAATAATACAAAAAATTGGTCTTTGGACCCCCCCCCCCCTTTTCCGAAAATGACCCTCTCCTTTACCACAAGCTGGATCCGCCCTTGGGCCATCGACTTATCTCCGTAATCACTTTGCAAGCTTCGTTGTTTCTGACTTGGTCCAAAAAATAAGTGTAGTATTGGCCAACACAGTGTGCCGGCATTGGCCAGTGCTGGGAGCCCATCTACTTTGCAGAAAAGTTCGCTATTATTTGCCTCAAGCCTGGTGCACAGCTTTTTTCGATATTGGCCAATCTTCAAATGTGCCTTATTCAACGTCAGCCAGTACTGCTGCGCTGCTGTGGAGCGTCATTTTTGATCAGCAATGATTTCATATTATTTTGTTTCCTTTTCTCATGTTCAATGAAATGTATCTAGGTTGTGTGGTTGCCGTTTATTTTTCGTGTTTGCTTTTTAAAATGTTAAGACGTATTTTCAAAAAGTCGATGCTTCTTTTGTTCACATTGTCACATTGATTTGTTCGCTACAGCTGTATCTATATATATAAAAATGAATGTTGGTAAATGTGTATATGTGTGTATATATGTGTGTGTGTTCCCTAAGATCTCAGAAAATACCCGGGAGATTTGCCTGAAATTTTCACCGTTTGTTCCTTTTGGTACTGGGAAGGTTTAGAGACCAGTTTCAACAAAATCCGATGAGTAGTTATTTTTTTATCTCAATTTTAGACCTGATTCTGTCTCTGTAATTTCAATTTAAAACGCCATTTTCGAAGGCTTTCATCAATCCAATCGAGTATTTAGTGTATCAACTCAACTCTCTGGCAGATAGTTGGAATTGCTTGCTACCGTAAATTTGGCGATCTTTTGAATCGCGCCAAGAGCCCTCAATAATGGAAGTTTTCCCAATAACTATCTCAAGTATAAAGGATAAAAAAGGTATTTGATTAACAGATTAATATTTTTTTGAAAACAAATGAGATTCAGTTTCATATTTCGGAACTCTTTTAGATTTGTAGGGGCTTATGTCATGCATTATTTTCCAGACGAACACTATTATGTTTTTTTATACCTATTGCTGTTTTCAATCAAAGTATGTTACTATATTTCCTCGCCAAACATCCAATCAATAGTTCGTTTTCATGTCCATACTATTTGCTATGATATACCGCAATGTTGGAAATTATTTTAACGCCTTACGGAATGGTGTACATTTAGCGCCAAATATAATATTCAAATTGATTTCAGATTGCCAAAAAGTAATCAGCTTCATAGAGAATACCTCAACATTTGGCAACAATTTCTCTTTCACAAAAGTGATAATACGTAAGTTTATTTATGGAAGGGATAGGGGTTCAGAATTATCCAAGGTATCCCAAATTAGCTACTAAATTGGCGACTTTTTAAATAGCGCCAAGAACCTTCAATAATATCGTATAAATTGCGATATTTCAACGTTCTTTCTAAAGCGTGTCATTTCGGAAAATGTGTTATTTTGTTTTTGAAGTTAGATAAGAAAACTTTCTTCTTCTTTTAAACTTTGGTAAGATGTCTGTTGGTTTCTGTGAGTTGGTTCTGTTGCATTCGAATGTCCCCAAGGGGGTGTTTTACTCCTTTTATGGGGTAAATCAGTGTTAATTTCAATGCAGACAAAAGTGATATGAATTGGCGCGACCAAGTATTTGACGCCAAGTTGGTGACAAATGTGGCGATTTTTTTTTTCTAATTTGGGTTCAATTTGGCGCTATTGGCGACATTTTCCGAAAAATCCACTGGATGATGTTAAAATCGGTGATATTTTGTAGATTAATCATTGTAAAACATTTTTTTGCATTGTTTCGTGGCACACTAGGGATGTAAATGCTTGAACTGTGTTGCATCAGCAATTCCGTAATACAAAAGCAAAATAAATTGCGTCGCTAAAACTACTTAATCGCTGATTCATCAGATTCTTTTGACTCGTAAAATAAGATAGGACCTTTATCGCAAGTGAATATATGCAGAAAAACATAATTTCAAAGACATTCACACTCTCAAACAGGAATAAAAAGGAGAACTTAGAAAAACACAACCATTTAATTTTTACATCTTATGTACAGTGAAAGTAGAAGTTGTTTCTTAGGAACATAAACACTGGAGTTGAGTTGTATAATTTCGTAAGCGTACGCGACACTCCCACCTTTTGAATTTGAAAATTCAAAACTAAATTACGAAATTAAAGATTAAGTCTCTTGACAGTTTTAATCTCTCGTCCCAATCTGGTTTTCTGGTTCAGTAAAGGTTGGTGATCGACTTTAGATTTCACAGGATCAGCAGTCTTGCTTCTTAGATTTTTTCCCGTAGATGGAGAAAGTTTTCTTGTACGCTTTGATGTTCGATGTCGAAAAGGTTCTGAAGAAACTGCATTTATTTCGAGTGAATACAGACTTTGCACCGGACGTAATTTTTCACCAATAGCTGTTTTCACTTTCACCAAACGTGTAATGCCATCTTTACCAGGAAAAGTCTCAGTCACTCTTCCTAAAGGCCAATAGAGTCTTTTTAAATTTTTATTTTCAATAAGAACTATTTCTCCCATCTTAATACCGTCAGTCTTTCTAATTTTGTTTGTATTTTGTCTTAGATGACCTAAATACTCCAGCCTAAAGCGTTTACGTAGATCTTCACGAAGTTTCAATCTATACATGTGTCTTTTTTGAAGACTGGTAGATTCCAAATTATCAAAATCAGGTACACCTCCTTGAACTAAGTCTCTCATAAACATAGACGGTGTTAATGGTTCAAGCTCATCGTCATCTGACACGTATGTGATGGGCCTAGAGTTAACAATGTTTTCACATTCACACAATAAGGAATTTAACTCCTCATACCTTAAGCTTGCTTTCCCCAATACTCTTTTAAGGAGATCTTTTACAAGAGCGATAAGACGCTCCCACCATCCTCCCCACCAGGGAGAAGAAGGGGGTATAAATTTCCAAATGATTCTATTTTCAGCTCCATTAGTAACAACTTGATCCCAGTCTACCTTTCTTAGAAGATGTTCGGTTCCTACAAAGTTTTTACCGTTATCTGTATAAATGATAGCCGGTCTCCCTCGTCGAGCTATAAATCTTCTGAGTGCAAGTAAAAATTTATCAGTGGACATAGAAGAGACAAGTTCTAGATGCACAGCTCGGAATACTGCGCATGTAAATAACACTATCCATGATTTGCTTCCATCTTTCAGAAAGACTGGTCCAGCCAGATCTATTCCAGTGACTTCAAAACAAGAAGCATCCTTAATTCGATCCTCAGGAAGAGGTGCAAACATTACTTCACTGTGTCTGGCATTGAATCTTTTGCAAATAACACATTTGCGTAGAACTTTTCTAATTGTTTTCCGAGACCTCAAAATCCAATACTTCTCTCTCAGATTTGCAATTAGCGTCTGAATACCACAGTGCAAAAGTTCTTTATGTTTAGACATAATTAAACTTGTAACAACAGGATGATCTGAAGGAAGAATTATTGGAAACTTGAAATCCTGAGTATCTTCTCGAAATGTTAATCGGGTTTTCATTCTTAATAATCCATTTTGGTCAACAACATATTGCATATTTTTTAGTCCTTCGTTCTTACTGGAAACAAATGATGTCTTTTGAACAATCAGCAGGATTTTTGTTTCTGCTTCCTCAAGTTCGTTAGGAGTCAGCACACCTGTTACACGACAAACTTTTGCAAGTCTACTATTTCTACAAAACCTGATCATCCATGCAGTAATTCTTATCAACTTCTCAAACGATGAAAATCTCACTAAGAATTCTCTAATGTAATTTGACACAAATAGAGAGGCGACAACGGATTTTTTCTTTTCCGCATTTACGATATTCTTGTCAGGAAATAAATTAGATTTTGGCCACATTTTTTCTTCCTCTTTTAACCAGGCCGGACCTTCCCACCATCTTCGAGCTATCAGTGTGCTAACTGAACAGCCTCGTGAAGGTAAGTCGGCTGGGTTTAAATTTCCAGGTACGTAATTCCAACTATGAGGATCACTGCCTGATCTAATTTCCCTTACTCGATTCATCACAAACGTTGCCCATTGATCATCATTTTTAATCCAGTACAAACAGTTCATCGAATCTGACCAGTAATAAACAGGTATATTACCAAGCTCTTCTAAATCAGTGCAAACAGTTTTGGCAAGTCTCACGCCAATACAACAACCCAATAACTCCAATCTGGAAATGGAAATATTTTTAAGAGGCGCTATTCGTGATCTTGCTGCTACTAAATGACAAGAAACTTCATGTGGGTTCACAGATCTTAAGAAAATGCAAGTAGCATAGGCTTGTTGACTAGCATCACAAAACACATGCAAACTATGCTCTGAGTTCATATTACATTGAATCCATCTTGGTATTTCTAGTTTGTTTAACTGATGTAACTGTCTGTCCCATTTTTCAAATTTATGCACAATTTCTTCTGGAAGAATATCATCCCAATTAGCTTTAATCTTCCACGTTTCTTGGAGCAATATCTTTGGAATTAAAGTTATGGGAGCTGTAATTCCAATAGGGTCGAATATTTTGTGACATTTTGAGAGAATATATCTCTTTGTTACTTTTACAGATTGTCTCTGCGTGTCATCTCTGATATCAATTTTTAATGTGTCTCTTTCAATGTTCCAAAGAAGACCAAGAACTGGAACATCTTGTAAGGAGGGAGAAACATCTTGGGATTTATCACAAATGTCTCCTGATGACTCACAAAGGTTGTGATGCCAGCCACGTAAATCAAACTTTCCGAGAGCCATGACTTCTTTGGATTCATGTATAAACTTTGTCAAGTCAGCCTCGCTTTCAACACTAGCCACACAGTTGTCAACATACATACATTTCTTTAAATGTCCAGCAGTTACCTTATAGCAATCAGGAGCTCTGTCTAAGAGGTGACACAATGTCGCTCCTAAAAGGAATGGACTTGATTTAATCCCAAAAACTACACGGCAATGTCTGTAGATTTTTAGAAGATTTGGATCTCCATCTTGCCACCAAAGAAATCGCAGATAATCCTTGTCACTATCATTCAGCCGAATCTGTAGAAAAGCTTTGCGTATATCGGCGATAACACCATATTTCCCAATACGAAACCTATTTATGATGGATGGAATAAGTTCCACAAGGTTTGGACCTGTTACTAAGCAGTCATTTATGGATGGACTTCCCTTGAATTTTGCAGAACCATCGAAGACTGGTCTGATCTTAGTTGTTGAATTGGCTTTTATGACCGGCCGATGAGGAAGATAATGACATTTAGATCCCTTTAGGTCTTCACTACTTATTTCTTCAATTATACCTTCCTTTTTCCAGTCTTCAAAGACAGTTTCATAGTCTTTTAGGATTCCAAGATGTTTGATTCTATCAACTGTATTTTTCAATCTTTTCTCAGAAAGACCTTTGTTTGAAGGTAGAACGGGGTGATCTTGCAACCATGGTAGTGAAACAACATATCTACCATCTTCATCTTGTTTAACAGAATCCAAAAAAAGCTTTTCGGTTTCCTTCTCAATTTCCCTTTGACTTTGCTTATCTGCAGGATCCAATATTCCAATAGTGTCCAAACTCCAAAGATCACTAATGCTTTTGTCGTTCACATGCAAAGACAGTACTGTCATGTAGCTGTCATCTTTCACTTCATTTTCTAATTTTCCCATAAGAGTCCATCCGAGTAGCGTCTCCATTGCCACTAACCCGCAAGCTAATTTCACGATTTTTCCAGTAAAAAGCTTACCGGCTATATCAGCACCTATCAACAAATGCACTGAGGATTTAGAACCATAGAGGCAGGCTTCTTTATCGCTGAGAAATATTCCTTCCTTTTCAATCTCATGGGTCCAAGGGCCTGAAATCGCTGTTGGTATATCAATACATATTTTCTCTTGGTCATAAGCTTCAAAAGAACAGCGATAATCCTTTTGGAAACTGCTCGCATATACTTTGTACAAATGATGTTCCTGTTTATTCTCTATACCACCAAAAAGATTGTGAATCATATCTTCAGTTCGAATTGGTTCATAACGCATTTTAGAAACAGCTTCTTTAGTTATGTATGATTTTTGACTGCCTGTATCAATTAACGCTCTCACAGGAAAATCGCCATCATTCCCATAAAGATGTACCACTAAAGTTTGCAGAAGAACACTGGGTGAACATGTTGGATTCGCCAAGGTGTTAAAGTTTTCTTTTGAATTTTCTAAAGCTTTGTCGACTATTTTACTCGAACCAGTGTATTCAGACTGCTTCATTTCAGGACACATAACATTATAATGTTTTCTTTGACACTGAGAACACTTAATTTTACTTAAACACTGCCTTACCATGTGTCCAGTCTTGAGACATCGATAACAACATTTTTTCTTGGACAGCAAGCTTGTTTTTTCTTGCAAATCTAAATTCAAAGCAAGTTTGCAATTTTTACTTTCATGGCTCTTTTCGTTGCAAAAAGCACAGTTGATAGAGCTTTGACTTCCAGCAAAAAGTCCGGCAGCAGTGTGCATGGGCTTTTTCAATGAGTAAGCCTTAGAACCGTCTTTAACAGAAAACCCTTTCATAGCCAGATTGATTCGTTCTTCTCCTTCTACTTCATTTTTCAGAAATTGCATTAAATTTTCAAGTCGAGATACCTCTTTTTCATCTCTGTAACTATTATTTCTTTGTCATGCTCTGAGAACTTCCTCGGATAAACAAGATTCAACTAACGGGAAGAGCATAGCCGCATACTTTTCAGTTGTTACCCCTAAACTTTCTAAAGCTCTAAGCTGTGTCTCAATCCGATCGTATAAAGTAGGAAGTTTTACTTTCTGATCCTTAGAGTTCATAGAAATGGTTAATTTCAAAAGTTCTCGAACATAGAATTCAACAAGTAGGTCATCTCGTCCAAATCGTGATTTTAAAGAGTCTATTGCTTTGTGATAGTTTTCTTTACAAGGTGGAAAACTCTCAACTAATTCTCTAGCTCTAGTAGAAGGCAATGTAGCTTGTATTAAATACTGAAGTTTATCAGCTTCGTCAATATTTGGGTCACTATCAATTTTACTAAACTGACCCCAAAATGGCAACCAGTCTTTGACGTCACCACCAAACTTTTTTAATTCCAGTAACGGTAACTTGAATTTTCTTTTAGGTACACTTTGAACAGAACTGCAGTCATCATTTTCTCCATAATAATTACTTTTGTTCTTAAAAATAATGCTGATTCGTTTAAATTTCTTGTTATATTCATCTACAGTTAAAGTTTCAGCATCCAAATCTTCTGGTTTCGTTTCTGTTTCAAGCAACATCAAATTCATAATTTCCTCATTTAGTGCACAAAGTTCGTTATACTTTTCGCCAAGAAGGTCAAAATCGGCCAATAAATCCAAATTGTCCGTTAAATTAGCTCCTTCTTTGGAAATTTCCTCATTAATAAGGTTACATAAACGAGTAAATGCAGAACGTGCAACAGTTCTTTTTCTTTTAAAAGTTTCCATTTTTATCCTACACAAATTCAAAGTACAATAAATCACTTAAATTAATACTCAAACTCAAAATTCACTTGCCTTTTCTCACAAAATTGTCCACATCGAATTATACAAGTCCTATCGCGGGACGCCACTAGTTATGTTGCATCAGCAATTCCGTAATACAAAAGCAAAATAAATTGCATCGATAAAATTACTTAATCGCTGGTTCATCAGATTCTTTTGACTCGTAAAATAAGATAGGACCTTAATCGCAAGTGAATATATGCAGAAAAACATAATTCCAAAGACATTCACACTCTCAAACAGGAATAAAAAGGAGAACTTAGAAAAACACAACCATTTAATATTTACATCTTAGGTACAGTGAAAGTAGAAGTTGTTTCTTAGGAACATAAACACTGGAGTTGAGTTGTATAATTTCGTAAGCGTACGCGACAAACTGTAATCTTGCTCACTCCAAGCACTATTTTAACACTTAAGGCATCTACTAAGAAATTTACACGTAAAAGGAAGTAGTGTGGGATCCATACCAGATTTTTATATCATACTTTGAAGGAATTATAGTTGAATTATAACTAAAATAGTGTTTTTTTCTGCTATATCAATTATTTTACAAATGAACTTTTCATTTTATACCACGGGCAAAGCCGTGCGGGTATCGGTAGTATTTTCTAAAATGAAAGTTTTTGTTTTCTTAAACAAACGAAACTGAACTGTAAATAAAATTATTGCTTCAAAAAAAGTTTTCGTCACATTTTTGAGCTTAACTTTGATAAATGATATTGTTTAAAATTTTCGAATCGTTGAAACGGGATTGAGTCCCTTGTTTTGTACTGAACCAAAAGTATTTCCGAAAATTTCTTTAAAAGTTCTAAAAGCTTTTCATTGAATAGTAAAAACGTAAAATTTATATAAAATAACCAAGATCATAAAACTTAATAAATTCATTTATCAATATTTATATCGATTTGATATTGCATAATTTTTGTTAACAAATTTCCTGTTAGAGGTCGCGCGGATGAAGGACTTTTGCAATGCAGTAAATGAGTAAATGTGTTGATTTGCCTGGTGGTTGTGTTTATGTATAAAAATCTTCGTTCCTCTGAAGAAATATTTTCCTTAAAGGCAAAACAATAAATTCAGAATGCACAAATTTTATACCTACATATTAACCCTTTTCGTCTTTGTCCTCTCTCAAGCAATCATAGGTAAGAAAAAAATGTATTAACTCAAGAAAGTGTTATTTTTCTTCCTGCAATTTTTTGCAAAAAAAAATTGATAAAAAAGTAAAAAAGGTTAGAAAATTTCTTTTGATGCATTTGATTTCCAACAGTGATTTAATTTAAGTATGAGCAAACTCTAAAATTTGTGTTGATTTCAATTCCTTGAAAAGTTAATAAATAAATGTTTACTATTCATAGGTTACGATTTTTTAAAAAAACTAAATTAACGATTGCTGGCTGATTTACAAGTTACATGCAAACTTATGTGTGATCTGCGCTTAAATTACATTTTTCAATTATTTTAAATCTAAACACTAAAGTATTGCATTTGTACTGTTATGTTAACTAGTGATTAAATATCCACTGTGTACGTAAATAGAGCTTACATTACATCATTCATAATGCCTCTGAAAAGCGACCTTTTAAAGGAACTATTCACAATGAAATGTTAAAATCATTCTGCATTAAAATATTGTATTTAAAACTTGTAATTCTCAAAATTAAGGTCAGCTTTGTGGCGGCAAGGTCACGAGAAAGAAATGTTTAAGAATTATGTTATTTATGAGAAATTAAATGTTCATTTAAACATACGTTTTTCTACCGTACTTAATATTATTGTATCAATATGAAGTTCAAGAATGAAAAATACACTAAAGCTCATGAATTTGTATAGGTATGTAATTATATTTTCATTAGCAATATTATCTTCTGGTAATACCTACAATTATGTGCGTTGTTTTTCAAGTTATTTGAAAGAGATCTATTTGCAAACCCAAGCATTTTGTTGTTTTTGTTACTAGCTTATTTTATTGCATTGTTGACTGATGTAGTTAAAAGCCTTGATTGATTAAGATTCCAAGATCAACAACATTTTCTGTCTCATTTATGACTGCTACCTGTATGTGATAACTTATATATTTATTTCCATGACCTACATGGAATCACTTGACATTTTTCAACATTATCTGTCATACCTTACTAAATACCTCACTTAGAAATATGATCTTGTTTCGCTTGTTCTTGATTTTCTTTAGTGTTAGTAACTACGGGTGCCCCAAACTTAAAATGTTTGGGACGGAGTTATTTTTTAATTTGACAAATAGAACTCCAAATTTTACCGAATGATAAAGTAAAAGCATGCACACTTATGTACATCTAATGAGAAAAGACAAAAAACATCGTTATTATTCTTTAAAAATTTAAACAAATGAGAATTTTGCAATGCTGTCTCCAAATTTGTAGACCAGCAAGGGCGTAGCTAGGGGGGTGCAGCTGCACCCCCCTAGATCAGAGCCAATGGGAGGTCACTGTGACCTCCTATTATTTTGTTCTTTTAGAAATATTTTATACCATCGATTGGTTTAAGATGTGCATGACTGAATAAAGTATAGTTTCTTTGAGTTCATAATTTCTTCCTTTTTTTGTGCAAATAGAATTTCAAGCACTTTTTTCTCTTTCTTTCTTTATTTCTTCTTTCTGTTTTTATTGAAAAATTTGACTTTTATGCTAATTTTTGGGAACTTTATATAAACTGCGTTATTATATCTAGTATTGATTACTTTTCAGAAAATGATAGTAAGCTTGCTTGTTTTTGAGGAGAAAATTTTTAATTTACCGAATGAAATTCAGAACTTTACTGAATGATTAAAAAATAAATAAAATAAAAGAATGCATACTTATCTATGTCTACCAAAAGAGACGTGAGGCATCTCGAAAATAAATAAATAAATTAATTAAAGAAAAAAAAAGGAAATTAAAAAATAAAATAAAGAAGTTTAGCCTTGCAATACTCTCACTGTTTTCAAATTTCATCAGCCAATTTGTATCGGATAAAACTTTTTGGGAGGTCACAGTGACCTCCTATCGGGGTGCCACTGCTTGCACCCCCCTAACATGAGTCCTGGCTATGCCCTTGTAGACCAGACCTATTAGACAAAACTTGCTGAGTATGGGATTTTTTTAACAGGTCACAGTGACCTCCCCTGACCTTCCACCAAGGCACTCCTGTTTGTAACTTTAATTTCCTCAGTAAATCTTTTGAGGATCCCACATATTTGCATTAATATAAGAACAAACTAAAGCTGCCATAAAACTGAACCAAATTATAAAAAGATGAAGTTACAACTAAGAAAGTAGTAGGTAAAACTTTGGTGAGGGAGGAATAAATCAACAACATTTAAGAAGTACAAAAATGCAGTAAAAAGGGAAAAAAAGTTTCTAAGATTACAAGTAGAGATTGCACAATGCATAGTTTGGCCAAAGTACCAAATACCGAAACACACCAAAGCTACGGCCACCTAATGGCGGAAGTTTTGGCTGTTGTCAGGGGTTGGGCTTATAGGGCAGCAGTCCCCTCCTAAATTATCGAAAAAGAATTTAAAACATTTTAGTTATTACCTTTTTTCTTTCTTTTCCTGAAATCGCGAAAAGAGAATTTTTTTCTGCAGAGAAAAGTTAATTAAAGGCAAGGGCGGATCCAGAAATGTTCCAAGGGTTGAGTTATTTTTCTTACTTGCCCATTTTTTTCGCCATGCATAATATTGTTAACACATGTCGGTTTCAAATGTTTTGGTCTTCCATTTCAAAATATTTCCAGATAGGAGCCTGAATCACCACCCTTTCCCTTGGTATCATCAAAGATCAACTAAAATTGCCTTTTTTGAACTTCAAAATCTAAAAAATGCTGGAGAAGAGTAACTCAAGGGAGGGGCAATCGCCCCTCCCTTGTATCCGCCCTTGATTAAAGGATAAAATTTAAAGAAAGAAAAAAGAAGTAAATTCTTTCTTTTTTTTGGAATGTCCATTTTACTGTCTTGTCATGTTTATGACTATAATTCAATTTTGGGCATTTTTATTACAAATTTCTTTCAGAAACACATATTAATGCTTGTTCATTCATCTGGCTCTGTTCAATACATTTCAACACATGTAGTTGAAGCATAACATCAGGAACAATGGTAAAATAAACCGGAAAATTAATGTTATTAAATCACAAATTTGTCAAAATTGCATGCACTTGTTAAGGAACCCTTACTTTAATTAAGATAATTTTTCAAAATTTAATTTATCTTTTCATGTTTTTATCAAAATGTTGTACCTTTTGGTAACAACAATAAGTATAATGCTAAAAAAATTAATGATGTATTTTTGTCATTTTAAATTAGCATTGATATGAGAAATTCAAAAAATGTACTTTTCTTAGCTAAATTTTCTGAGGTTCCCTGCTCTCTTCTCTCTAAGTCTCGACTCAGCCCCCCCCCCCTGAAATGATTTGTCAGCGTAAGCCACTGGCTCTAGTACGCATTGAAGCTTAACCATTGAATGCATAAAATGTGAGCTTTTTCTCTGGCTTTTGGCGAAAGAAGTCTAAAGGTATTCAATCTGTAACCTGAAAATTAAAAGAAAAAAAACCCATAATATTTTGTATGTACGTATTATCACCACTGCAACAAAAGTTGCGCAAATGCCCCAATAAAGCAATTTTGTTTTTCGCATGCATAAACCCAGTTGTTCGCACACTGATGAAGTTATCTAAAACCGCCAAATCAGAAGCTGCAATGACATTAATATGTAAGTAGTGTTGTACCAAGTACTGGGTAAATACTCTGCCGATTGCCGAGTACTTTGCCAATACCGAGTAGTTGTAAAACTTGGAAATTTGTTCAAGACAATGAAATTTTTGAAGAGTTTAAAAGATCGGTATTTATAAATTAAAACTGTATTCTATGTTTGAGCTAAAAAAAAAAGAACTCCACTTATAAAATCAATACAAAGTAAAAGTTATCTATATGATCAATGTCCTGTATACCATGCCAAAGACATGAATGTGCATTTGTTCATGATTATATTTTCTGTATCACATATTAGTGTCGTACAACTTGCCTACAGCTAGGAACAGCCCAAACGATCCCTAAGATGAATTTTCATAGACTGACAACAATAAACCTTTAAATCATATTCCAACTGATTTCAAATCATTTGCAAACTTAGATTGCGAATTTTTTAAACCATGGTTTTTCCAGATTCAAATTTTTGGAAAAGTGGTAACAATAAATAGAAGCAAAATCAAATTTTTTTCATAATACTAAGAAAAAAGTTGTGATTACTTTGTGTAAAAAACAGTTAGGAATAAAAAAGAAAAGACGACAAAAATATTTTAATATTCAAAATTATTGTGTTTTAAGTAGTGGTGTAAAAATTGTCATAACGAGTACTTAGAAACTTTGTACTCTGGTCGAGTAGTAAAGGTCAAGTTGGCTACTACGCCAAAGATCTACTCGGTACATTTCTATACGTAAGTACTTTTTATTTTTATGTACATAAAATATTTTTGTTTAGCATTGCTCTAGATATGTGTTTTTTTTACAAAGTAAGGTTTTGTGCATAATGCATAATAAACAGTTCAATGCTCAAATATGAGGATTAAGTTTTCTTTTTAAAAGTTTTTTTCTATTACTCATAAGGAATCTAATAAAAATAATGAAAGAAGAATTTTTCACTTATTGGAGAATATAGGACAGGGATTGAAATGTTTTTTGATTTATACTATTCTCATTCTTGGCATTAAAAAACAGTGATAACTCGTAATTTTTATTTGATCATTGTACAAGATTTTTTTATTGCTTAATTTGTACTGCATTGATGGGAATTAATTTTTATAAGAATGTTTTTTTCATGTTTTATTTATTCTTCTGTGTCAAAATGTTATTTTATTAAACTAATTATGCATATCTTTCAAGGTCACTGTATAGAGTGCTATACCTGCCGATCTGAAACAGACCCCGATTGTGGAGCTGGCACACCTGACCCCAAATACTTAAAAAATTGCAGCACAATCCGACAAGGTCCTAAGTACAGAGCCTGCCGTAAAATTGAAAATTATGTGGACTTTGAAGTACTTAATCGTGAGTATATTCTCTATCATTTTTCCTTTAAATCATTTTAAAATTTTTTTTTGTGTGTTGAATTTATGATAAAAAGAGTTGGTTGAATCAACAAATTTAAATTGAAGACGGCTTTATGGAACAGTACTTAGGCATTACCCCTTCTACTGTTTTTGCAAAACCAAAGTTATTCCCAAATGTGCCATAAATTGCCAGAAAAAAATATTTGGCGAAATTTTTTATCTCATTTTCATTTGGCGATAATTTTGATTTCAATTCACAGGATAATATGTAACCAGGGGTGATTGTGATCCGGTATTTTACCGGATTTCCGGTATTTTCATGATCAAGTCCGGTATTTGCATTTTCGAAAATACCGGAAATAAATGAAATAAATTATTTTTAATTGTGCTTTTATCTTCCCACTTCCAGTATTTTTTTGCTTTTTCGAATGGGGAAATATGCCATTCTATTTTTTTTTTACTTTAATTAATTATTTTATTTGCATCTTTTTTTGTTTTGATACCTTCATTTTAAAAAATGCAATCGATGTGCATGTGCATCCAATATAAAAATTGATTTTTTTCTCTTTTTTATTGCTTATTACTCTTAGTTAGGATACAAATAAATAAAATATCTTTTTATTTTTTTAAAAAATCATAAATTTAAAATTTTTGAGCGAAATTCTGTGCCCTTCATAAAAATTAAAATTTGAAACAGGTAAAATTTGAAGCTGATTTAATTTTATTTTTGCTTCAATTATGTGGATAGTAAAAATAATATGTTTATCGTAGAGCTTTTAATTGTAAGTCTGGAGTAAGTTTACTTGAATTCTTTTATATCCCATTTTAACGCCTTAATTTTAAAAATAATTTTAAAAATTGCGATCTCTACATCCGCTGTGAAAATCGGATATTTCTCATTTTCGATGCTTGCTTTTTGATAAATTCTTTTCCACATTTCCAGTTAACTAATTCAACTTTCGTTACTTAGTAAATATTTTCACACAACAAACAGTAATTCTGTTAGCCTTTTACTTTCTCCTTAGAATATTTTTTGTAGATAATTTTTACAGCACCAGCTCAAAAGTAACTTCATGACTCTTTTACACGTTACTTAAATGCATGCACATTATTTTGACTAAAAACTATTCGAGAAAATGGAATGTGTCTTGTTTGTTTATAAAAGGCAATTAATTATAATATACAGTCGAACCCGCTTAATGGAATATCGGTTAATAGAATATCCCGCTTAATGTAATACATTTTCAATGTACCGAACCGTAGTAAATCAGTTCTGTGTTAAATTTCTCGGTTAAAGTAATACATTTTTTGAAGCAGTCCCGGTTAAAAGAATATTTTTTAGCCAGGCTGTGATGTCGATATTTTCCCATTTCTAACCAATTCCATTCAGATTTCTCCTCCTGTAAAGAACAATAATGAATGTGAAGCACTTAGACGGCATCCAAAGTTTATTTTTGTCACTTCGTTAGGAAATGGCTTTTCCTAGAATGGGAATGTTTCGTCAGTGTTGTACTTAGACCATGATCTAAGATATTGTATACTTTTTATCGCCCCCACTGTGTACAAGGACGTATTTAAGGGGGGGGTCCAGGGGGTCCGGACCCCCCCCAAACCGGATGTCTTTTATCACAGTTTTCATCACTTACCTCAAAAAACCATAACCAAGACAGAAGGTGCTGTTTTCCTTTAAGTATTCCCATTAATTGAAAAGTTTTTAACTTCCAAGTCAATTCAGAACACGAGAACCTCCAAATGATAGTGCAAATTTTCTGCAGTATCTTCAAATTAATGAAGAAATTTCACAGAAATCTGTAAAATTTCTGCAGATTTCGTGTAGAAATTTGTTAAATAATCAAATTTCCCTGCGAAAATGCCGAGTTTGAGTCAAATCAGCGTCATTTACGGGAAAATTAGATCTACTAAGTAAAACCTGTGCAGAAAATTTACAGATTTTTTAAAAAAATTTGACGATTTCATATTACTAAAAAACCATGTACGTAGATTATATCTATTTATGTATGTAAGTCAGTATAACTGTTCCCGAACGCCAGTGAAATGATCATCGAACGAGATATCGATAAATTCGTAATTTTTTAGGCCTTGTGTTCGACTAATTTACATAATTTTACGATTTTAATTAGCGGGCATAATCAATTATATCTATATATTATTATATAAGCAGTCTTTTTTCTCCCACCGTTTTTTTCGAAATTTCGGATTCTGCTTCGCAAGTGGTGAATAATTTCTCCAATTAAACTGTGTTTGTTCAAGCGTTTAAATGTAAAAATTTG
>JAXGGA010017201.1:0-24871 GCA_038373865.1 Uloborus plumipes | reverse complement strand
AGGGGCGATGTCACGGGGAGTCGCTGTAACCAGGGCCTGATTACTGAATAGGCCAACTAGGCCGTGGCCTAGGGCCCCCACAATGTAGGGTTCCCAAATGGCTAGAACTGCTCTAATCAATGACTAAAGTTATTTTATCCAATGCCTAAAATTGTAAAGCCTCAGTACAGGGGGCCCCAAAAGAGTGTTTGACCTAGGGCCCTGTAATATCTTAATCGGACCCTGGCTGTAACATCAGAGTGCAATAAAAGAACTAGTGTTCCCCCGCACCCCTGGACCGAAAAAGGGGCAGGGCGCTTTAATTCAATTTGGGCAATTTTTTTAATTAAAAGGGTAATTTGGAGCCGAAAATGTGCTTTTTCGGTATACTGCCGTGCTAAAAACAAAAGTCGTGTCTACACTTTTTAACAAAATTGAGTTATCGCCACCAGGTGGCTTTTTGTGACGTATTTTACCCAAATACAAAATTATGTGGTTATTTGAGAAAGGGGAAATATCTTTTTGAAAAATCTGGAAAAGTTTCATCTGAATCAAATACATGGTAGCGCAAAACTTTAAAGAGTTTTATCTCAGTTTTAACTCGACTGTAGACACCAGGGCTGCGGAGTCGAGGAAAAATGGTCGACTCCGACTCCGGGATTTTAAAACTTTCGACTCCGACTCCGACTCCTGCTTTTTTTTAATTATTTTTTTACCCAAATATGAAGAGGGAAAAACCCTAAACAAAGGTTGAAATATTGAGTACATTTTAAAAAGTTTCATTTTTATTCATGGTCGTAGCCAGGACTCACTTTAGGGGGGGGGATAGCAAGCTGGGGTATCCCAGTCGGAGGTCATGAGAGGTCATTGTGACCTCTCAAAAAGTTCAATTTTTTCAAGAATTCTCGCAGGTAATTTCACCACATTTATCTCAATTCTCGGAGGTCACTGTGACCTCCCAAAAAGTTCATTTTCTCCAGAGCAATAGACAAGTGCCGCTCTTGTCATTTGACTCCGTACAAAACTAATCCTTTTCTTGTTAAATGGCCAGACTTTATTTTAACACATTACATTTTTGCTGCAAATACCCGTCATTTGAAGCCCTTTTTAATGATCCTAGATGTTTAGGATTTGGATATTGGACGCTGAAAATTTGTATCTGTTAGTTTCAAAGGTATGTTTTCACCTCCATAAAATTTCATCCAAATCGGAGGTAGTCGGAGTCGGCATGTTTTTCAGCGACTCCGACTCCTTTGGTTCAAAATCAGTCCGACTCCGACTCTCCGACTCCGACTCCGCAGCCCTGGTAGATACCACTTTTGCACTTAGCTCGGCAGTTTACTACATGCATATAAACTATAGAATTTTTTGACAGAAATTATTTTTAAAAAATAATGAAAAGCTTTTTGATGTTTTTAAATCTGCTAAAACCATTCAAATTTATATTCAAGTCAGATTCGAGTGAATAAGTAAAACAAGGGCCACATTAGTAAAACAAGGGTCAGGTCTGAGTTCGAGAAAAAAAAAATCTTTTTATTTTTGTGGGGAAGTTTTGTTCAAACTTCAAAGGAGCGAAGAGGACACATCGAAAGTTACCTTAAAAGGACAGGGCGCACCAGAGTCGATAAGAGGCCATATCAGTCTAATCGAAAACTAGGGGCCCGGTCCTGGAAAGGGCCCCGTTCGGAATTTGAGTTGCATACATTTTGCAAGTCTTGCAGGGGGAAGGGCAAGGAGACCAAACTGACAATGGACGCGCCTTGGCTCTCGGCGGCCCTGAGGCGCAGCGTCTTTCTAAAAAAGCAAGGAGGAAATACTAAAAATTATCGGGAAAAATCTTAGAATTTTGGACCTCACTTTGGGAGACGCTGAGTTAATAAATGAATGGTTCGGGAAAAAATGAAAGTGTCAGATGTGCCTCAAGACAAGAATCCGATTCAGAGTCGGTTGTTATGAACAGTGGTGGCGCACCCCGTTCCTTTTTTTACCATCGAAGATCACCTAAGCGTTTTTAAGATGTTAGTTTCGAAAATTTTCTGGAGAGATCAGCCGAATTTTAAAGTTACCAAAGGTAGCTCAAGGTTGTAATTTTAAGGCTTCAATTTCATTAAATTTTCTCGAATACAACTTCCTTCTCCTGTCTTCAAAGATACTTTTAATTTGTGTTATTAAGATTCCAGTTTATGTATCTGTATCTTTTCTGTTAAGAAAACCCTTTTACCCTTGCATCAATAAAGATAGTATAAAACTGCTTTTTCAAAACTTCAATTTGAAAAAAACCGGGGTAGTCCCCCAAAGCGCCGCCTGAAATCACTAAAGCAAGTCTAAAGTTGAGTTTTAAGAATTCATCAGCTAAAAAAATGTGAGCGGAGAACATCCAAACTCCCATCATCCGTTTTAAGTTTCTCAAAAGTAGCTTCAAATAACTTTTTTAATGCGTTTATTTTGCAAAATCTTTACGAAAACCCCCAAAATTTCAAAATTACCGTTTACAAAATACCAGTTTCAAAGTTTTTAAGGGGAAGAACCCTATCTTACCCTTTTCTTTACATCATCAAGCACTGCCCAAAGTTCTCTTTTTTAAGACTTCAGCTTCGAAGAATTCCCGGGAGAGAGTTCATCGAAGGAGTTCTCTAATCTCCTCCCAATTCCTCAATCGCTGCCATAATTATATTATCAGGCGCGGATCCAGAAGGGAGGAGTCACGGAGGTTATGATCCCTTCCTTAACCGACCAAATATAACTTAAAATTGCAGTTTTGAAACATCTATTTAAAAAAAAATGCAAAATTTAGCCCCCCCCCCCCTTTCCCGTTTTCGCACAAAATTACCACTTGACCCCTCTCTTTCCAAAACTGACCCCCTTCTAAACCAGAAACTGGATCCTCCCTTATATACGAAAATTGCGTTTTTGAAGCTACAATTCCGAAGCATTTATGGGAGAGAACCTCCGAAGACTCTCTTCCTCATGTCATCAAAGATATCCAAAAATCAAGGGTACAGCTTCTGAAATCGTATTTTACCATTTTTTATTACTCATTACTTCAGTGAATAGCATCCAAAAACTAAGATACTGTGGCGCATTCGGAAAGCGCGTTGCATCAGAAACGCGAAGATCGAAGATTCGATCCTGCTATTGTCGCTATATTGATAATTTTTTTTTTCACCGGATAATTTTGATGCAAATTTAAAAGAATATATTATTTAAACTCATTGTGGCATTTTAAACCACAGTTTCACTGTTGTCCGGTTTAAACCGGAAAAGAAAATGTTTATTTCAGCATGAATAATATTTCTCAAAGGTTGTAGTACCCTTTGGTTTTTTTTAAATAAAACCAAGGGAAAAAAAACACTAAGTATTTTAGAGAGGGTAGGTAGTTAACCTTCCTTGCCGCCCCCCCCACCCGGATACTCCCACGCCGGAATAAGAAAACATTCACGGTTTGAGCTATTTTTTCAAAGAAATCCGGATTTTACCACGACCCGATTCAACAGGACGGTATACGCCCAAAATGTCGCGGCCAAAATGTCGCCGAGCCAAAATGTCGCGGGCTAAAATGTCGCGGGCAAAAATGTCGCCGGTCCAAAATGTCGCCGAGCCAAAATGTCGCGGGCCAAAATGTCGCCGGTCCAAAATGTCGCCGAGCCAAAATGTCGCTGGCTAAAATGTCGCGGGCCAAAATGTCGCCGGTCCAAAATGTCGCCTGCCCAAAATGTCGCGGGCCAAAATGTCGCGTGGTCAAACTGTCGCCGGTCAAAAATGTCGCCTTGCCAAAATGTCGCCGGTCTAAAATGTCGCCGGTCCAAAATGTCGTCGGTCCAGAATGTCGCCGGTCCAAAATGTCGCCGGTCCAAAATGTCGCAGGTCCAAAATGTCGCCGGTCAAAAATGTCGCGGGCCAAAATGTCGCCAGTTTCAAATGTCGTCAGACAAAAATGTAGAAGGTCCGATATTGATACAGTTAGTATCAAAAATTAAAATATATGAAAAGGCTTTTTTACACCGAATTAGCAAAAAATTGCTAATTGCTGTTGATAAACGCGTGCGTTAACGATAGTATGGACTAAAATTTTTGAAAATGCTAAAAAAAATTTACCCTTTCGGCTTGTAACTGTTTCGAGCGCTTTCCAAGAAACAAATAGTTTTCAAACAAGCTTACGTTATTTATTTACAATAGCTTATTTAACCGTAACTCGCTATCTACCAACTTAAAAACGAATAGATTAGCAGCCCAAGCCAAGTTTAATTGATATCGAAAGGAAAATTAGTGTGTTAAAAAAGAAGTTGAAGAACAGTGAAATGAATAAGACAGATATACAATGTTTGAAACTTGGTTTCTGTTAAAATTTCTTACATGATCGAAAGCAAGTCTATATTATTTTAAATAATAGAGGTCTTTTTATTTTCTTCTTCATAAAATGTGTAAAAGAAAGTATTGGATCAGTGAAAAATTGTTAATTTGGAAGAATTTACACTTTCTGACGTGTGATGAATTCAATTTTATCGTTTATTTTTTTTAAGGGAAAATGTGTAAGTGTGTATCTGCGTGACCCATTTTTTGGGGGCGACTCTACCACAAAACTTAGTGCGTGAATTAGAATGAAATTTGGTACATACATGTACCAACCAATATGTGATTCAGTGCTGATTGGTTTTTGCCGCTAGTTCTTCCAAGTTTTTACATGCAAGAATGTAATGGAACGTTTTCAGCATAGCGTGATTAATGTCTAAAGAAGGTTCAGACGAAATAAAATAAAAATTGGCCCATGGAAGCCTTCAGAAGATACGCCACATCATCGAGGAAGCAGAGCAATTGAACTTTTTATTTTTCATTATTTGTGAGTGATGTATATCAAGAAGTAATGCAAGTATTCAGACAAAATTTTGTTTGTAGAATGGTCTTAAAGGGAGAGATGCTTATTCATTTCTGGCGTTAATCAGCTCAGACATAGTTCTGTACCTTCGTTACAATCAGTATTTAAATGTGGAGTTGAATATAATACCATTTTTTCTCTTGACATTTCACCTCCCCTTCCACCACTCAGTTGTTACAAAGAAAGCAATAATTCCATGAACTAATTTGATTTCAAACGTCCCCAAACACCTCTTAACCCTTTGCCTCTCAGTGTTCCAGCTGCTGGAACACATAACTTCAACTGCTTCTCAAACTCTTAAATTCATCAATAAATGGTTCAAAATTGAAGTAAAGTATTCTTTTAACTCTTCTTTACAACTATAGATGGCACCACCACAGCAGAGGCTACTCAATAATTAACTATGGTGGATTATTTGATCGCATTCATTTTCTTTAAAAAATTGTATAATTTTTTTTCCGATAAAAAAAAATCTGCAAAAAAAAAAATTTCACGTGTTATATTATAGGCTACACATCAAAGTATTTATTGAAAATAAATTTATATTTTTAAAATCAAAAATGAACTCATAATCGCAGAAGAAAACAGTGTGTTCCATTACCTGGAACACTGCAACGCTCTTGCTTTTCAAAGTGCGCTTTCCATCATTGAGCGCAGAGCGACGTGTTTTTACGTTTTCTGTTCCCAATTCTTGGGGGTGAAAGAGGTCTACATAAAATACAGCAGGGGTGGGTATGCTTTATTTCAAATGTTGTATACATTCTGTGGGTGTCTGGTATTTTGTCAGGAGGGGTTATAAAGTGATTTTATTAGTAGCTCAAGTTATCTTTACTTAGAGCAACGTGATTCTTTTGCTCTCTCTTTTGTGTTTCGATCACTCATTTTATTCTGTTCGGTTGATATTATCTGAATACATGCTTCCAAAAATTTCACGAAGAAAAAAAATTGGCAAGATCATCAGGAATTATATATAGGAATTGTATTTAAATGTTGTACATGACCGATTCATTTCTAATCAAAATTAACTTTTTTTTTGGGGGGGGGGACGAGGTGTAGAGTAGCAGTCTTCCTCCTGGTGCACCCTGGGTAATGCTAAATCTTCTACATAAGTGTAAAT
The DNA here is from genome assembly GCA_038373865.1 of Uloborus plumipes. NCBI lineage: Eukaryota > Metazoa > Arthropoda > Arachnida > Araneae > Uloboridae > Uloborus > Uloborus plumipes. The sequence goes on along the minus strand of JAXGGA010017201.1, from coordinate 18,902 downwards.
TATCAAATTTCTTGTTCATATTAAAAATATATAGTTTTTGCACGCTTCACTGCAACACTTACTCTGACGTGCTTTACAGCTTTAACGGTGCAGTGTTCCAGTAGGTGGAACACCTGTAAAATCAAAACGGTAAGAGATATTTTTACAAAATTTTATATGTGCACTTCCTGAGACCTAAAGAGACTGTATATAAATTTTTTTGACGAAATTCCAACTTTAACGGGTAGTGAACCGGAAAGGGTTAAAGAAAATGTTCTATAAGAAAATTGCCAGCTACGCGGTAATTAAACGGTATTCCGTTTTTGCAAAAAAAAAATGCCTTTACAGCAAATTTATTTGTTTAATTTCTTTATGTGAAAAAAGAAAGAAATAATCCCAAATATAGTTTAAAAAAACTAAAAAATACGCTTTTAGAGTAAATCAAATAAAAAGAAGATTTTGAAAACTGTTGAATATCTGCTAAGTTTACATGCACTTATAATATGCATTTTGTGGACGATCGATGCCCAACTCAGAACTAATGTCAAATGCACTTATTATACATCAACATGCAATAAAGTTTAGCCTTTAGTAATAATAATGGTATTAAACATATTACTTTTATACGTTTGTAAAGAACGTGAATTTTATTTTTGACTCAGAGCTACCTACATACAAACGAACAAACAAAAAAAACCTACATGTGAAACTAGTAAAAGCGTATTAAAAAAGGAAGAAATTTAGCGTCCCTGGGCCCTAAGTACAGCCCTGAAAAAACTATGGCATTATTTTGGTACTGAAATAATTTAAGCTTTAGAAGAAATCAATTTAGTTACATTTTTGTTAATAACTTAAGCTAATTTTCTAAACTGCTACGTTTAAAAAAAGTTACTAAACAGGTGTATTTATCATATCGTGACAAGCTTATTAGTAAAATTGAGCTACACAATTAGGCTGCATTGAATTTGTGAATTACTGGAAACATTCAATCTGTACTATACACTTACGTCATTTTGGAATGGATATATTTTGGATCGGCGTTATTTTGGACCGGCGACATTTTTGACCGGCGACATTCTGGACCTGCGACATTTTTGACCGGCGACATTTTAGACCGGCGACATTTTTGATCGGCGACATTCTGGCCCGGCGACATTTTGACCACGCGACATTTTGGGCAGGCGACATTTGGACCGCGTTTGCCGGACATTGGCGACATTTTGCGCATTGGCTCGGGACATTTTGGACGCGACTTGGCTACATTTAGCCGCGAATGCTCGGCACTTTTGTGGACATACGCATTTGCCGCGACTTAGCCCGCGAATTGCCCGCGAATTGGCCGAATTTGACCCCCAACCATCGTCAATGGGGCATGTATATCGTCAAGAATCTCACTTGATCAGATCGAATTGTTATTGATATTAACCACAAGAGCGCCCCGGTGTTAGGTCACTGTGACCTCCCAATAATTTCCGCATTCGGCTCATTTTGCTAACGATTCGGCAATTTGAAGACAATATTGCAACATTGAGATTATTTGTTCTTTTTGGTTTTTAGCCTACTTTCCCGTTAAAAATAAAAGAAAGACGAAAAAAGTATTAAAAGTGGCTTAATGCATCTAAAAAATATCGCCCAAGTCCAAAAAATATCGCCAAGTCCAAAAAATAAGAAGGTAAAATGAATATCGAAAAATTAAAAATTTGAAAGTAGGGTATTGAGATGGGGAATTTGTGTGTCTGTGTGTCTGTCTGTCTGTCGGTCGGTCTGTCGGTCTGTCTGTCCCCCCCCCCCTAATAACTTTTGAATGAACATTCCGATTTGGACAAACTTTTTTTTGTTGGAAAGATCTCGGCGAGTACAGCTCATTCCCATATTTCGATTTGAACAATTTTTGGTGCAACTTTAAACCGTTCAAACAACCTGGCCCGCGATATTAACTTTTTAGTTAACAGTCCGATTTGAACAAACTTTTTTTTGTTCGAAAGATCTTTTCAAGGGTACTTCATTCCCGTATCTATATTTTCGATTTGAACAATTTTTCGTTCAACATTGAACCGTCCAAACAAGCTGTCACCCCTAATAACTTTTGAGTGAACAGTCTGATTTAAACAATTTTTTTTTGTTCGAAGCATTTCGGCAATAACCGTATTTAAATTTTAAATTTGAACATTTTTGGTTCAACATTGAACCGTTCAAGCAACCTTTTCCCACCTAATAACTTTTAAATGAACCGTCCGAATTGAATAAACTTTTTTTTGTTCGAAAGATCTTATCAAGAATACTTCATTCCCGTTTTTAAATTTTCAATTTGAACAATTTTTCGTTCAACATTGAACCGTTCAAATAAGCTCTCACCCTTAATAACTTTTGAGTGAACAGTCCGATTTAAACAAACTTTTTTTTGTTCGAAAGATCTCGGCAAGGATACTTCATTACCGTATTTAAATTTTCAATTTGAACATTTTTTCGTTGAACATTGAACCGTTCAAGCAACCTTTCTCCACCTAATAACTTTTAAATGAACCGTCAGAATTGAATAAACTTTTTTTGTTCGAAAGATCTCGTAGAGACTCATTCCCATATTTCACTTTTCAATTTGAACCATTTTTCGTTCAATGATGAACAGTTCAGAAAAAAATTTAACATGAGCGCCTACTGGAAAATTTAAATTGAATGTTGATTCTGAACTTCAAGGCGGATTTCCTTCAAACTAACTTTGTAAGAAAATGATTTTGATAAATAATGTATTGTAAAGTACTTTTCTGAATAATCTTCTGTGAGGACTCTGATTCCGACTCCGACTCCGCAAACATGGCGGAAATGCAGGCTCAGAAAAAAATGACGGACTGGGCAGACGATTTTTTGTTTATTTATTTGTTTGTTTGTTTAATGTATTATTATTATTTTTTTTTATCAGACGATTTTTTTTTGTTAACAAAAATTTTTCATTCACGAGAGCATTTTATTCCTTATTTATATTTAACAACTGGGAACGGATTAAAAATGAAATTCAAGACATTTTATTAACGAACAAGTTTTTTTTTTCTTTCTTTGATAAAATGTGTTTTGAAGTTCTTTGTACTTTTATTTTATTTATTTTTTTTTCTTTTGAAAACGGTTGTGGAATTTTTCTACGGAAGAACTATAACAGTTACATTCCTTAAAAGGTGCGACAAAACTTAATTGACTCGTTTATTTAATTTTTACGTGTCTATTTCATCTGATGAGAGGGGTATATTTTGCTTTTAGAAATCAGCTTTAAGTGCTATAGAGGTATGTTTGACATAATTTTCAGTTTCAGATAATCAAGAGAATATTGATCAGATGCTACAATGCCGATGTCGGTGTACGGGAAAGTAGGCTCGTTTAGTTCTTGACAGAACTTCTTGTTAGAATTGTTTTTTTAAAGATGCGTATTGTTTTTTCTCACTAAATGTTATGCCTGTACGACATGTGTGATGCTTGAATTTTATCATTCGGTAAAAGTGGAATTTCATTCGGCAAATGGATAATATTCCCCTCCCAAAAATTTTAGTTCGGGGCGCCCCTGATTAACCCGGAAGTAGCGCGCTACAAGTAGCGAAACTACTGTAGTAGCTACATTTTTTAGTAGTTTGTAGTGTAGCGCACTACTTTAAAAAACAGTGGAGTAGTGAGTAGCGCGATACAAAAAAATAGTAGTTAATAGAGATTTATGAAAACTACTTTTAAATTAAAAAAATAAATAAATAAATGAACAAAATTTTAAAAAAGAGAGAACGAAGGAAAAAAACAAGGATTTTTTTGTGGCGAATATTCGTAAAAATTGTAAAAAAAAATCTAAGGACAAATTTTAGCAAAAAAAAAAAAAGGAACAAAAAAGAAAAGTAACAAATAAATTCAAAGACAATTCCTATTTCTATTCCATATTCGAATGAGGTAATTAAATCTAAACCACTTTTCGAATTTTTTCGGTCGATCCTCAAACGGTGTATTCTTGTTATTTATTTATTTTTTTTAAAAAGTAGCGAAGTAGCAACTACATTTCAAAAGTAGTGTAGCTCGCTACATTTAAAAAAAGTAGTTGTAACTGTAGTTAACTACATTTATAAGAAAGTAGTTGTAGTTCGCTACGAAAAATATGTCGTTTTTCCAACCACTGCTTTGAACCATTTTTCTTTCAACATTCATTTCACCTTTAAACCATTTTTCACTGCATTTCTTTAATAATAAAACTTAAATCCGTTACTTAAAAGAAGTAAATATATAACAGGATACAATATCATTCAGTAATCCTCGTTGCTCTTTTAATACGCTGGCAAAATTTTAAATCTTCATTCAGATAAACTACAATGAATGCACAGCAGAATTAGAAGGGAAAAATATGAATATCTATGAATATCCGTTTTATAGCTTCGAGTTGCTAAGTTTAAAGGGAGATCAAAGGAAGTAGTCTATTGTTTCATGTAAAAACGTTTTATTACTTTTCAGTAAATACGGCGGGTATCTTTTAAAAGTGAATTATTTTTAAGGAAATGAAACTGTGAAAGGGTGTAAATAAAAGTAACTCGCTTAAAGGCTGTAACTTCTTTTTTTATTGTAAAAGGATGTTTTTGAACGTTATAGATGTTATCAAAAGGAATATACTTTTTATTTCATGAAGCTATAAATGATTTTTTTTGTATCGTTTTGCTTATTGTTATAGCATCATGCATGAAATGATAATAAACGGTTTGCTGAAATTAATCTTCTGATTTAGAGGTTCGAAGGGAAATATAACAAGAAGTTCTGTCAAGAACTAAACGAGCCTACTTTCCCGTACATCGTCATCGGCATTAGCATCTGATCAATATTCTCTTGATTATCTGAAACTAAAAATTATGTCAAACATATCTTTATAGCACTTAAAGCTGATTTCTGAAAGCAAAATATACCCCTCTCATCAGATAAAATAGACACGTAAAAAGTAAATAAACGAGTAAATAAAGTTTTGTCGCACCTTTTAAAGAATGTAACTGTTATAGTTCTTCCGTAGAAAAATTCCACAATCGTTTTCAAAAGAAAAAAAATAAATAAATAAAATAAAAGTACAAAGAACTTCAAAACACATTTTATCAAAGAAAGAAAAAAAAAGTCGTTCGTTAATAAAATGTCTTGAATTTCATTTTTAATCCGTTGCCAGTTGTTAAATATAAATAAGGAATAAAATGCTCTAGTGAATGAAAAATTTTTGTTGACAAAAAAAAATCGTCTGATAAAAAAAAAATAATACTAAATTAAACAAAACAAATAAATAAATAAACAAAAAATCGTCTGCCCAGTCAGTCATTTTTTGTGAGCCTGCATTTCCGCCATGTTTGCGGAGTCGGAGTCGGAATCAGAGTCCCCACAGAAGATTATTCAGAAGAGTACTTTACAATACATTATTTATCAAAACCATTTTCTTACAAAGTTAGTTTGAAGGAAATCCGCCTTGAAGTTCAGAATCAACATTCAATTTAAATTTCTCCGTAGGCGCTCATGTTAAAATTTTTTCTGAACGGTTCATCATTGAACGAAAAATGGTTCAAATTGAAAAGTGAAATATAGGAATGAGCCTCTCCGAGATCTTTCGAACAAAAAAAAGTTCATTCAATTCGGACGGTTCACTTAAAAGTTATTAGGTGAGGAAAGGTTGTTTGAACGGTTCAATGTTGAACGAAAAAAAATGTTCAAATTGAAAATTTAAATACGGTAATGAAGCATCCTTGCCGAGATCTTTTGAACAAAAAAAAGTTTGTTTAAATCGGACTGTTCATTCAAAAGTTATTAGGTGTGAGGGCTTGTTTGAACGGTTCAATGTTGAACGAAAAATTGTTCAAATCGGAAATTTAAAAACGGGGATGAAGTATCCTTGCCGAGATCTTTCGAACAAAAAAAAGTTTGTTTAAATCGGACGGTTCACTCAAAAGTTATTAGAGGTGAGAGCTTGTTTGAACGGTTCAATGTTGAACGAAAAATTGTTCAAATCGGAAATTTAAAAACGGGGATGAAGTATCCTTGCCGAGATCTTTCGAACAAAAAAAAGTTTGTTTAAATTGGACGGTTCACTCAAAAATTATTAGAGGTGAGAGCTTGTTTGAACGGTTCAATGTTGAACGAAAAATTGTTCAAATCGAAAATGTAGGTACGGGAATGAAGTATCCTTGAAAAGATCTTTCGAACAAAAAAAGTTTGTTCAAATCGGACTGTTCATTCAAAAGTTAGTATCACGGGACCGGTTGTTTGAACGGCTCAAAGTTGAACCAAAAATTGTTCAAATCAAAAAATCAAGTATGGGAATGAGCTGTACTCGCCGAGATCTTTCCAACAAAAAAAAGTTCGTCCAAATCGGAATGTTCATTCAAAAGTTATTAGGGGGGGACAGACAGACCGACCGACCGACAGACCGACACACAAATTCCCCATCTCAATACCCTACTTTCAAATTTTTAATTTTTCGATATTTATTTCATTTTTTTGTTTCTTTTTGACTTTTTTTTACTTGGCGATATTTTTTGGACTTGGCGACATTTTTTAGATGCATTAAGCCAATTTTAATGCTTTTTTCGTCTCTTTTATTTTTAACGGGAAAGTAGGCTAAAAATGAATGCAAAAATAACATTGCACGAAATTGTTGTATTGTAACATAAAGCTAAATATAAAATGACATTGTTTGTTATTTTTATAAGAAAATCTTAATGAGGTCATTTACATACCTCACAAAACTTTTAATGCCCAATACCTAAAGCTTGAAACTAAAAAGATTTGATAATGGCCAATGAATTCAAAAAGTTAGTGGCGACTTTGGCATTGTTGGTGGCTACTCGGAACCATGTTCCGATAGAAAAATCTCACTCTGCATATTGCACCCTTGCAAGAAAAGTGACACAAGCTGGAATTGATTAATTTTATAGTACAGCAAAAAGAAAACTAGTAGTTTCTTACTATTAGCTGTTGCTAATCTTTTACAATGAATATTCATTGATATTTCTTAATGAAATATAGGGTAAGTGCGCCAGTAGTCGGCCATTTAAGAGATCTTTTGTGGATCTTGGCTAACCTAGAGCTTTCAGCTATCAATACAGCAACAAAAACAAGGTAAAACTTTGGAATGAACCTTTCTGATAGTGAGTCACCTACTTGTTTCAGAAATTAAAAAAAAAAGTATGTTAACATCCAAGCTGTTGTCAACACTAGTAAATGCTCCAGTAGTCGGCCACAGAATCATCTTAGCTGAAAAATAAGCAGAATCGCAATCTTGGATGATGGGCACACCATTCAAAATGAAATGACTCATTACTAATTCAAAAAAAGTACCCAAAACTTAACTGCCACTGGTTGATGATGGAGGATAGGTACATGAATGTGTGAAGGCGCCATATCTGATTTTGAATTGAAAATGTACTATTTATGAGGAGTTTTATGTCATTGTGGCCGACTGCTGGAGACTGGCCGACTACTGGAGCACTTACCCTATGTATACACGACTAAGCTAAGCGACTGTTAAATTCCATGCTGCACTGCAAAAAATAAATGTTTTTACAGTATAATACAGTCATTTTTATATTACTAAACTAAACTTGCTAATTTTATAGTAATAAACTAAAATTTCTAATTTTACAGTTTACATTTTACAGTTTTGAACTGGAACCTCTGATGCCAGTATTATACTGATGTTTTTACAATATAATACAGCTAATTCTTTGGTAATAAACTGTAAAATTGCTAATTTTACAGTAATAAATTAACATTGTAAATTAACAGTTTATTACTGTGTATGTTGTGGTTTTAAACTGGAACTTCTGCTTCCAGTATTTAACTGTAAAAACAACTTTACTTTTTGCAGTGTTCTGGCGTGATTTTAGCCTATAATGTTAAGCTTGCAAAAAAAAAAATATATATATATACAATATGTTTTGTAAGAAATAATTTCTCCACTATTTTCTTCTTGAACTTCTCAAGAAGAGAAGAAAAAAATCTTTTGACTAGAAACCATCGTTTGTTTATATGTGTTTATGGTATATGAGCTGTATCGTCGCCAATTCCTTTGCATGCAAGCGATGTTTAATTCACGAAGTTCTATTCACTTGCAAATGAATGTTCCTTTTCTACTCTCGTCATTTTTCTGGACAGAACCATTTCTCAGCATTTATGAAGCTGTCATGGAAAAGCTCTCTTCTGCAACTGTCATAAAATTCTTGTTGCCACAAAAAGGAAACAAAAAAGCATTTTACTCACCCTTCTCTGGCGCGAATGCATATTCGTTCTTTTATGGTTCGTTCGACCGTGAATCGTGCAAAACAAGCTATTATTCCACCCCCTTCTTTTCGATTTTTACTTTGTTCTGATTTATGTATCTGAAGTCTTAAACCACTTCTAGTTTTTAATGCATTCTCTGACGTATCTTTCTTTTCTTCTGTATTTATACAAAAGGGCTGAAACTTTCATGTTTTTAAATCCTGAAATATAAACGTAAAACATGTTTAAAGTCTTTATCATTTTCAGTGCACGAATTTTAAAGACGTGCTTGAAATAATTATACTGAAAGGCAAAATAAATAAATATGTAAAATGCTTCAACCACCATTCGTACCGATTCTTATGTAAAATGGCCTCTTAATCAAAATATGACCAGTTCCCCCCCCCCCCCCATCATCCACCTTTTTTCAAAGATTGGCAACCCTTTTAAACACTCGACGCAGCAAGGAAGGGGGTTATAAGTTTTTACGTGTCTGTCGAACTGTGTATCAGTCTGTGGTACTCTGATGCTCAAACGGATTCGCCGATTTTGAAATTGTTATTTTTTTTGTTTTAAAAGTGAGTCCATCGAGAAATTAGGTTTTTTATTTTAGAAATTTTCACTCGGGCTCGGGCGGGTTTGAATTTAGGTCCGAGGCAATATCATCCAGGCTCGAGCAGATTCGGTTACTGGTTTTGGGGCCCGGACTCTCAAAAATGAGCCCGAACTCATCTCATGAACGCAGTACAGGCCTTTACGGAGAGCAGAAAGTTCTACGCAGGTTCAACGAGTATAGATTTAATTTTGAATTTCATAAATTGCTGCTTTTCTTTCTAACAAACTTCTACTCTGGAATAAGGCGCAAGTCGTCTCGACACACAAGATGTTGAAATATGGAACAGTGACACTGCATTTCGCAGTTGCGTAACTGCCTCCAAGAAGCGATCGCCAACTTTCCTTCGAAACTTTCCCCCGGTTATTAAACTTACAGAAGCCTCCGATGATTGAAAGGTGGAGAAAGGGGGGGGGGGGGGGGTTGAGGAAATAAAAAAAAAGAAAGCCTTCGAGCTGAGTAGTGAATCTTCCATCCAACTCGTGTGGCTGGTAGGAGTCTGGTGCTACCTTTGACCTTGATTCTGGAAGTGGGGATGGAGGATTGGAACTTCTTCCTCGATGGATTCCTTTTGTTGGAATGAGGTTGCGTAGGAGGATGCATTGAAGAATCTTGAAGGTCTTATTTATGTATTTGTCGGAAAAGCGACTTTGTAACCTCTGGAAAGTAATCACACAATTTGCAGCAGTCATACAGGCGTTCAAGTCTGATTACCGCTCAGATCGACTGAGTCTTGGCCTGGACCACCAATCTTCCAAATGGTCTCCATTTTTTTTTTCTTCAAAACTTATGCATAGCATTAAAAAAATCATGAATTTTTAAGAAAGAAAAAAAAAAGATTTATGGAGGGAAAAACCTCTTTCGATTCTTTGAGAGAAGAGTGATGAAAGAGTTACTTTATTAGTACTCCAGTTTAAATGTTTAATAATACAATAAAAAATGATTTATTAAGGGCAAAGAAACGTCTTTCAATACTTAATTAGTACTCATGTAAGAACGTTTTATATCATGAGAATTTAATGCAAAGTTAATAAAAATTAATTTTCTTTTTCTTTCTATTTTTGGTCTAAAATTAACTATTAAAGCCTAAAAAATAATAGTTTGTCAAATAGCCTACTTTAATATTTGTGTGTGAAGAGGGCAATATGCTCTTCACTATGCGAGCTGCAAAAATGTTTAGTTATAAAATGAATATAAAATGAAAACTGGCGGTGCTAAACTTGTGCAAACTGCAGTCACACAGATCCCCACAAAGGCTTGCGCCCAACTTGTAAAAAACATTATTTTGAGTTACCTTAAAGTCATAGTAGTCTGTGGAGTTAGCGACAAAAACAGCCGAAATATTTCACTTCCGGATACCAGTGTGAAATTTGGTACAGAGCTTAGGTACATATATAAGAACAAAAAACCGCCGGGAGACACTTGATCAGGGGTCATGAACTCCCGTGATGACGTCATCAAGATGGCCGCTTTTACAGGTAATACGTTTGTTTAATTGCTTAAAACTCCATCATAGATTAAAATATTGCAAAACTCAAATGTATCATCTGAAAGCTCTTTAAAAGAGTTATTTAGAAATATTTAATTTTTCTTTCTGCGATCAAGGGCTCACCTGTAATGACGTCATCAAAATGGCCGCTTTTACAGGTAAATACGTTTGTTTAACTCCCCCTAAAACTCCATCATAGATTTAAATATTGCAAAACTCAACTATATCATCTGAAAGTGCTTTAAAAGAGCTATCTAGAAAGATTTAATTTTTCTTTCTGAGGTCAAGGGCTCACCCGTGATGACGTCATCAAAATGGCCGCTTTTACAAGTAAATACGTTCGTTTAACTGCTTAAAACTCCATCATAGATTCAAATATTGCAAAACTCAAATATATCATCTGAAAGCTCTTTAAAAGAGCTATTTAGAAAGATTTAATTTTTCTTTCTGAGGTCAAGGTCCCACCTGTACTGACGTCATCAAAATGGCCGCTTTTACAGGTAAATACGTTTGTTTAACTCCCCCTAAAACTCCATCATAGATTCAAATATTGCAAAACTCAAATATATCATCTGAAAGCTCTTTAAAAGAGCTATTTAGAAAGATTTAATTTTTCTTTCTGAGGTCAAGGTCCCACCTGTAATGACGTCATTGATGACGTCATTACAGGTGGGACCTTGACCTCAGAAAGAAAAATTAAATCTTTCTAAATAGCTCTTTTAAAGAGCTTTCAGATGATATATTTGAGTTTTGCAATAATTGAATCTATGATGGAGTTTTAGGGGGAGTTAAACGAACGTATTTACCTGTAAAAGCGGCCATTTTGATGACGTCATCACAGGTGGGCCCTTGACCTTAGAAAGAAAAATTAAATCTTTCTAGATAGCTCTTTTAAAGAGCTTTTAGATGATATATTTGAGTTTTGCAATATTTGAATCTATGATGGAGTTTTAGGGGCAGTTAAACAAACGTATTTACCTGTAAAAGCGGCCATTTTAATGACGTCATCACAGGTGGGCCCTTGACCTTAGAAAGAAAAATTAAATCTTTCTCAATAGCTCTTTTAAAGAGCTTTCAGATGATATATTTGAGTTTTGTAATATTTGAATCTATAACGGAGTTTTAGGGGGAGTTAAACGAACGTATTTACCTGTAAAAGCGGCCATTTTGATGACGTCATCACAGGTGGGCCCTTAAAATTAGAAAGAAAAATTAAATCTTTCTAGATAGCTCTTTTAAAGAGCTTTTAGATGATACATTTGAGTTTTGCAATATTTGAATCTATGATGGAGTTTTAGGGGGAGTTAAACAAACGTATTTACCTGTAAAAGCGGCCATTTTGATGACGTCATCACAGGTGGGCCCTTGACCTTAGAAAGAAAAATTAAATCTTTATAAATAGCTCTTTTAAAGAGCTTTTAGATGATATATGTGAGTTTTGCAATATCTGAATCTATGATGGAGTTTTAGGGAGAGTTAAACAAACGTATTTACCTGTAAAAGCGGCCATTTTGATGACGTCATTACAGGTGGGCCCTTGACCTTAGAAAGAAAAAATAAATATTTCTAAATAGCTCTTTTAAAGAGTTTTCAGATGATGTATTTGAGTTTTGCAATATTTGAATCTATGATGGAGTTTTAAGCAGTTAAACGAACGTATTTACCTGCAAAAGCGACCATTTTGATGACGTCATCACAGGTGAACCCTTGACCTCAGAAAGAAAAATTATATCTTTATAAATAGATCTTTTAAAGCGCTTTCAGATGATACAGTTGAGTTTTGAAATATTTAAATATATGATGGAATTTTAGGGGGAGTTAAACAAACGTATTTACCTGTAAAAGCGGCCATTTTGATGACGTCATCACAGGTGGGCCCTTGACCGTAGAAAGAAAAATTAAATCTTTCTAAATAGCTCTTTTAAAGAGCTTTCAGATGATATATTTGAGTTTTTCAATACTTCAATATATGATAGAGTTTTAAGCAGTTAAACAAACGTATTTACCTGTAAAAGCGGCCATTTTGATGACGTCATCATAGGTGGGCCCTTGACCTCAGAAAGAAAAATTAAATCTTTTTAGACAGCTCTTTTAAAGAGCTTTCAGATGATATATTTGAGTTTTGCAGTATTTGAATCTATGATGGAGTTTTAGGGGGAGTTAAACAAACGTATTTACCTGTAAAAGCGGCCATTTTGATGACGTCATTACAGGCGAGAATTCTACCTCAGAAAGAAAAATTAAATCTTTCTAAATAGCTTTTTTAAAGTGCTTTCAGATGATATATTTGAGTTTTGCAATATTTCAATCTATGATGGAGTTTTAAGCAGTTAAACGAACGTATTTACCTGTAAAAGCGGCCATTTTGATGACGTCATCACGGAATGACCTTGACCTCCGATCAAGTGTCTCCCGGCGTTTTTTTGTCCTCCTATGTGAATTTAAGCCCCACATAAAATTTCAGACTGGTATCCGGAAATGAAATATGTTTGCACTAACTCCACGGACTATAGAAGAGAGAGGAAAGCTCCATAATTATTGGCCGCCAACGATATTTGGTAACTTCAGCAGATCATTTCGGCCGGCGTAGTAGAGATGAACCAACTAACACCCCCAATAACTTGAAGTGGGATAGTCCCCATATTATATAATTGAGTTTCAGCTCACTGCTAACATTTAAGGGTGCCATGGAGCAATGACCCAGCAAGCAAAACTTCTTGCCTCAAGATTGCATAAAACTTGACTTGTAAAGCAGGCAATCTTGCCTGATTGACAGTGCAATCTTGATATTGCAGGACGAAATCAATATTGATATGTTTAGATGTATGAAAAATTGTATACATCTTGTTATAACTATCTTTTTATAACAATATTTGGGCAATTTTTATGCATACGCAATATTGACGCCCTCAGTACAATATCGAGATCTGTCAAGATTGTTGCCAAGAAGTTTTGCTTGTAGGGGAGACTCGTGATTCTGAAAAAAATTCCGTTTTGACCATTTGGTGGCTGCAACAGTGGCCAAGCATCAGCAAAGCTTAGGACCTTGGGATACGGACATGGCAAGTCAAAAGATAATCCGCAGCTTTCTTATCTAATTTCGTAGTGGCGATTTGGAGATCGAACAGGAACGTAGAGCCCGTCGTCCTATGCGGTTTGATATGGACCGTTTCGAAACATGAGCATCACATCAACTAACGGCAGCGTCTAGAGATGGTGCACCTACCGAATGCCGTGGATGACTGCCAGGGGTGTCGTTTCGTAAGCCGGCACTCGGAGTCTGCATGTCCAAATTTATTTATGACACCAAAACATTACAGACAATAAAAACAGTACAAGACAGACAACAGGGTACAGTGCAAAAACAACAGGACAAAGGACTTACAAAATACAGAGACACGAAAAAGATAATACGAAGCAAACAAATTAATAAAAAAAAAACACAAAGGCAAATTCACTGAAGTGAATGAAGTGGTATGCGCAAAAATAGTATGGGCTAAGATTACGTGTTGGACGGAAGATTGTGTAGCGGGGATTAGGTGAAAGAAAAGTTTAATCAGAAGATGTCATGGATAACAAAAAAAAAAAAAAAGTGATTAAGGATGGATTTTAGTTTAGGTCGGTGGTTAGATCATTTCAATGGTCTTAGGGTCGGGGAAGAGGGGGGGGGGGTCCTGTTGGCTTGAAGAAAGTTTAATAGATTTAACATGCATCAGTGAGCTTGAAGGTCAATATGGGAGAGGACTTTCCAGTTGTCTCTCATGTTTTGATCATTAGAGATGTGCAAATCACTACGAAAATGAGAGGTTCCCCATTCTTGCACCGTATCCTCACTGAGGATGAAAAACGGGTGGTATGCGGCAATCACAAGCTCAACGCACAATTACTGCATTAAAGGAGACCGCGTAACAGATTCCAAAACTGAGCCTTCACCTACAGAAGATCCTCCTCTCTGTTTAGTGAATTGTCAAGACCTTCGACAACAGTTCCACCAGCAGGTAAAGGGCATTAATACGAATTTGTACTGCCATTAATTGAAAGGATGACACATGGAACTTCTTACATAACCACCAGCATTTGTCAATAGGCCCCGTTCCCTCTCTTGCAAGATTCTGCAGCCTTTACCTTATTCTCCGAACTTGGCTCCAATCAACTGTCATATCTGTACCTCAGAACCAGACTAACGTAAGTCCATTTTCGTCATTTTTCAGTAGAGGGGAAAAACGATGTATTCGACAATCGTTTTTCCCCTCTACCGAAAAATGACGAAAATGAACTTACGTTAGTCTGGTTCTGAGGTACAGATATATTAAGTCTTTGACTCTGATTGAGAGGTCCCGTGCTCGAATCCCAGCTCGGGTGGAGATGTACTTTCTCTTTCCTGTCCTTGTTCTTTCTTTGTGTTGTTTTGTTGTGAATGGTGGCCTTATCCTATAGGTGGGCCCTTGTGCCATGTGTGTACTGTGGAAGTCGCTCTTCACTTTAAATTATGGTACAGTTGGAAAAGTGAAGCAGCGCACCTCAAATTGCCAGTCTGGATGGCACAAGCCAACAAGAACAGCATGCCAAAATCTCAGTTCCATTTATATGAAAAAAAAAAGAAAAAAAAGTCCAGTGAAGAGTTGAAGCAAGTGATTACGTTAAGTGAAGACAGCTCACGGATGAAAATTCTCCTCTTGTTGACTGCAGCTGAGTTTCCTTTTGAGAACTTCATCTTGCTCTTCGTTTTCCTCAGCTGAAGAATTTCCTGCAGCAGGTTTGATTGACGTGGTTGAAATCCAAATCCCGCCACTTATTTTTAAACAAAAAAGCGCAACAATGCCAAGCGTTAAAGACGGTTTGCCGCCAAAAGAAATACCTCTGGTTTGAGGAGCTCATTGGACTCGGAAGCGCTTTAAATAAGCCCCATCTCGCCAACAAACAAGATTGTTTGCTTTGTGACCCAGAGAAAGTGAAAACGAAAATGAGGGAGAGGCATTTCTCCAACCGCCCCTTTGGATAGAAAAGCCCAGACAACAATAGCAACTAGTTTGAGGAAAGTGAGTATATAAACCTACAAAAAAGAGAAATCTCATATCATTACTGCGTTTTCATTGCAATTGTAAAGCTAACCGTAAAACGCTGGCAATGTTTTTTTCCTTTTCTCGGTAGAGTTTTCTTTTCCGAGGGCTGTAATGACAGTGTTCGAGCTCCGATGTCATTCAGAAGGGTGTACTTTGCTTGACCACTTTCAATGAGCGTCGAGATTTATCGTTACGCCCGTGTAATTGCGCTGGGATTTGAGGGTTTTTTCTTTCTTCTTGGATCAGGAGCGTCATCCTGTTCGGAAGGTAAAATGCAATGGGTTGATGGTTTTACTTGATTTTTGTTTTTACTGAAGGGAATTTTTGAAGGAAAAAAAAAGGTTTTCCTCATTTTCCCCAACTGAAATGTGGACATACACTGAAAAAAAGAGGCATGGGTCCTGAACGCCTAGATTTGAATAGATAGATGCATTTTTTCCTCGTTTTACATGAAATGTTTCTGCGTTGCAATGGGGGAGTTTCCGAAATTTCATAAGTTTTTTTTCTGAAAGAACATGCTTCAAAACATAGGAACTGCCCTTTTTTTAATTTTTTGATACAGTTATATATTTTTTATGAATTATTTCAACCGATGCGCAGATGCTATTCCGGAAAAAAAAAACATCTGCGCATGACGTCAGTGGTGCACGTAAGCGCGAAATCTAATTGGTTGTAGTGAGATGACAAACAAAATGATAGTAAACAAAATAGGCGTTAGGTGAGCGAATCTGCGATTGGTTGAGAGCTGTTATGTGCACCACTGACGTAACAAAAACCACGCTCCGTTTTCAAGGTAGGGGTATTTAAAAAAATAATAAAAAATAAACGTTTGGGAAAATTAAAGTATTTTCCGGGCCCATGTTATTTTTTTATATCATTCTATCAATTTTAGTAACAAAAAGTAGTACTTTTGACTGAAGGAAACTCCCCCATTCGGAAACGCCCTCGTTTTTTAAGTTCTTAATAAAAAATAAACAGCCAAAAATTCCCAACTGTATATTTATGGCGAATTTCTTTGTAGGATCATTTAGGTTTTATGACGATGCACCTCGCTATTCCGATACACCCCGTTTTACGGTAATCATACATGCATGTCAAAAGTAGTGCTTTTAAAATGCATATTTTTTGGTTCTATGGAGTATGGCACTTTCATATTAAAGAAATACTTTAATATTTTTATTGGCTTCTGAGAAACCAATAAAAAACATTTCTCTAGTAAGCATGCTCAAACCGTTTTTTCAAGCTTTAGTTCCACGTTATTTATTAATTCCCTGCAAAAAAAAATAATCTCAGAACGAAAGGCTCAAAAGAAACAATATTGTGAACTTAACTATTCGCAACTCAAAATACACATTGCAGAGTTTCAAAAATCACGTCATGCAGTTTAAAATTCTAAGCACGCATTTGAACCAGTTTATCACACTTTTCGCCGAAATAAACTGCAGTTTCTTCGATTTTGGGGAAAAAAAAAAAAAGAAAACTCGTTATTGCGAAGAAACTTGGCTGTGTTGTACACTAAATAACTTTTACTTCACTAATTTATACCGAGAAATAAATGTTCGCCACTAACAATGACTATTCTCTTTCAAGGAAGCAAGAAAATAAATGTTTTCATCAGCAATTTGAAAGCTTTGAAATCATTAAGACATAACATAGCAATCACCCCCCCCCCCTCCGCCATTTTTTAATGCTGCATTTTGGGGCGTTTAATCTTGGCCCATTCTTACGTTTGGGGAAAAAAAAAAAGAAACCAAACCGTAATCGAAAAGGATTTTTTCTTTTCTAATTTTTCTAATATCTTTTCTTATATCCGCTCTTTCGCAACGGTTGAATAAAAGTCCGATTTTGATGTAAAGTCCTTAGAGAAAATTGCAAAAGGTTAATAACTCAGATGTTTCAATTTTTTCTCTTCTCTCAAAGACCACCCGGAAAGTTGAAGCGAGTTCTTGGAAAAGAGTTTTTGATTTCGGTTCCATTTCTCCTTGGCTCACAAATCTACTTTCGTCTCAACTATCATATGATCACTCGATTTCTCGAGGTTGAATTTAGAGTTAATGTTTCAATTAACCTACAACTTTTTCCTAAACGGAAAAGAAGAAAACGAATTTGTTTGTTCAACAAATTAAAATAAAATGGCTTTTAATTTAATCAGCTTTGTTCGGCTAATTTAGTTTTTCCGTCAAAAAACATGCGTCAAGATCCAATTAAGATAATTGAGAGGAAAAAAAAAAGAAAAAGATTAAATCGCTTAGCATACTTTGCCTAATAGAACTTTGGCTCCACAGTCAGTGCTTCTGTAGACAAACTTAGTTCATTGTATAATTCGTGGATAATATGTGGATGTGGACCTTTTTGAGATGAAAAACAGGAATGGTTCAATCGAATAGCATACTTTTGCCTTGTAGATCTTTAGCTCCATAATCAGTTCTGTGACAAACAAATTTGGCTCAATATGTATTTTTCGCGGATAATTGCCAAAAACAAAAAGATAGATTATATTTATCAAACCGTTTTGCATACTGTGCCTAACAAACCTTTTGCTCTGTTAACGGTTCTCCTCCGAGCAAACTTGGTTCATTGTATATTTTGCGGATAATTACAGGAAAAATAGAGGAAAGGATCAAACCACTTAGCATAGCATATTTTCCTAATAAATCCTTTGCCATAAATCAGTGCTTCGGCATTCAAACTTGGCAAGAGCGGATTTAGAAAATTTTCAAGGGAGAGGCGATTGATTTTTTTTTACTATTTACTAATATGCATACTGGTTTACAAATTCTGATCACAAAGGATTTGAACTTAAACTCCGAAACATTACCGGAGGAGGACCCCAATCCTTCTTCCCTCTACTTCGCTAAAACTCGTATAGAATTACATTTTTAGTACTTCAATATCGAAAACTTACCGGTGAAGAGTGCCCCAAGGAAGGGGCCATCGCCCCTCCCTTGTATCCACCTCTGAAACTTGGTTCAGTGTATGTTTTGTGAATAATTGCGAAAAAAGGACGAAAAGATTAAACAGCTTCGCATATTTTGCTCCACAATTAGCCCTTCTATAAACAAACTTGGTTTATTATATATTTTGCGGATAATAGCGACAAAAAAAAAGGGGGGGGGGGATATCTAGTCCCCATAGGCGGACTTACGGGCGTGCTAAGGGGAAAAAAATTAATTAAGCGCATTTGATCTGGAAACAGTTTGGAAAATAGGTTTTTTTTTTTTTTCATAGCTACAATTCAACTTAATTCACTAGAAAGAAAACCCAAAAACACGACATATTATGCAGTTCAGAGGTCCAGACTACCACGGACCCCTTCTGAAAATATCGAACTTTAACCCCCCCCCCCCCCCTGCGCCAAAAAAAAAGCTCGATTTCATAGCTAAAATTTTTGTTTTGATCGTCCCGTTAATTCCGGGGGAGGGGGGCGGAAACCTCGGTTTGTTGCACCCCCAGAATTCACAGCCTAAGTCCGCCTATGCTAGTCACTTTGCATACTTCGCCTAATCAATCTTTATCTCCA